>JACXGI010014114.1:0-19626 GCA_016801175.1 Esox masquinongy | reverse complement strand
CTTAGATCGCAAGATGCAGGCCTTTTAATTGTACCTAGAATTTCTAAACAAACAGCCGGAGGCAGGGCCTTCTCTCATAGAGCTCCACTACTGTGGAATGATTTGCCAATTAAGGTTAGAAATGCAAACTCAGTGCAAACTTTCAAGTGTCTACTAAAGACTCATCTCTACAGCATGGTCTATGA
This sequence comes from Esox masquinongy, assembly GCA_016801175.1. Lineage (NCBI taxonomy): Eukaryota > Metazoa > Chordata > Actinopteri > Esociformes > Esocidae > Esox > Esox masquinongy. The sequence continues at coordinate 19,441 of JACXGI010014114.1, read as the reverse complement.
TTAAGTTTAGTCTGGCCCAGGGGCGTGAAGGTGACCAGAAAGGCTTGATACTGTCCACCCTTGCTGTCTTGCCAGGTGGGCTCTCATCACCACTGGGATGCCCTCCCTCCAATGCCATTCGGGGGCGGAGTCACTGGCTTGTTGTTGTCTCTCTGTTGCGCACTTGTGCAATTGGGCTGTACTCTGCTGGCAATCCTCGGCCCTCTTTCAGGGTGGTTGCTGTTGGTGGGTGTCCCTTTGGTTGATGCTTGGCAATGTGGGTGGATTGATTTCCTGCCTGTTGGGCTCTGTCTGGGGCCTCCACTGGATAGGGCCACAGTGTAACTGGACCCCCCTGTCTCAGCCCCAAGGTCTTACGCTGCTATACTATTGTGCTGGGGAAGTAGGGTCAGTTCTCCTTCTCCACGATAAATCCCTGTAGATCTAAGGAATGCATTTTCTAAATTTTCCCTGTCTCCTGCCGTTTTAACCTAGGAGGACATGAGGTCTTGGCCCACACCTGAGGTGTACCAGGCTTGAAAGACCCGTTGCTGTCCCTGTCCAAAGTCCTCCTGGTTGTGTTGCAGATCAAGACGGTACCTGACGATTTCAGCTGCCACTGTGCTGACTCCTCCCACCTCCCCCGTGTTGTCCCTGTCCCTGTCCATCTGGTCATGCTTCCAACCTGGACTAAGTTTAAATAGACTCTGGACTCAGCCCACATGCATTTATTAATTATTACAATTTGTACTGTTAATATGTTCACCCGGCACAGCCAGAAGAGGACTGGCCACCCCTCTGAGCCTGGGTCCTCTCTAGGTTTCTTCCTAAATTTCGGCCTCTTATGGAGTTTTTCCTAGCCACTGTAATTCAACACTACTGTTGTTTGCTCCTTGGGGTTTAAGGCCGGGTGTTTTGTAAAAGCACTTTGTGACAACTGCTGATGTAAAAAGGGCTTTGTAAATAAATTTGATTGATTGATTGATTGATTTAATAGGTATTCAAGAAATGGCCTGTTTTGTTGTGCTTTGTCATGTTAGATGTCATTAAGAGTCGCATTTATTGCTTTGATAATGTTTTATTCCGTAAGGCCTCCACTAATGGGGGGGGGGGGTCTCACAACAATGTGGTTAGGCCTTTACCAGGCCCACCACATGGTCATTTTCTGTTGCATGCTGAGCTGTTCGCTAGTGCACGTGGGTACATCTAAACCTAGTGATAAATTAGAAATTGGTACAATTATAATTTTCTAATCTGGTGGAATAGTCTCATGGTTTTCTTACAATAGGTTAAAATATTGTTTTCTCTCATGGTAGAATGAAGAATCCACATGGTAATAGTCTTTCATGTTAAGGAGACACGCTGTGTCCCATGAGGACTGAATTTGTATCTAAAATAGTCATAGCCTACAAAAAGAGGGTAAAACAGCCAAACTGAGTTTATTCCCCACAATGATTATAGATGTTGTATTTTAAATGCTGAATTGAATTTGGTTAAATAATGTATTTTCTCTTTGTATTTACAATGATAACTGGGATAATACTAACAACCAATGCCTGATACTTGTTAATGGAGTTTAAATTCTAAAATGGTAAATTGACTAATGAACAAATAGGGTATTGATGTAACAGTGTTTAAGGCCTACATTAAGTGTCCTTTGGATTACTTATTGTGCCTTGATTTTAGTGACGTCATACATCTGCTTTCTGTCAACGTCACCATTTTTGGGAGTTTTCTAAATCTTCAGTTAACGAAGGACATCAGCTATGTTGAAAGAATAACATATTCTTTCAACTTTTACCAAGTACATTACTTATTGCGTCATTGATGCCACTTTTCTGCACAAATATTTCCTGAAGACTGCATCTGTTTTTATCAATAAAAACGTATTAAAATAAAAAATAAGAAATTACTTTTCCCACCAGATTTCTTTGATAAAGTACAATATGCCACAGTAGACCCAAGCGAAAATATAATTCAAGTGTTTAACATAGTGTGTTTACATGAAGGACGTTTAGTTTGTTAAACAGGCAATAGTGTGGAAAACTCCCTGCTGGACTGATGAGCCTACGTCACTCCTTGGACTCACGCATTTGCGCACATGCGCAACTTCACCAGTTTCTTTTGTAGTTCGCTGCAGACATGGGTACAGCTGCTCCTAAAGTTGCACGTTACTTGTATAAAGCTTCTGTTGTGTTGCCGTGTGCGTTATTGAGAACCTAAGTACACAATTTTATTTCCATGCTGGCGTTGCATGTATCTTTGTTTGTGTTGTTAACATGATAGTATTTCTCTTTATTATAGTTCAGGATAGCATGCTCATGTCTACTGTAATACTAGGAACTTACTGCAAAATATATCATTCAGAAACAATAGTTAATACTTTGATTCATGGATGCATGTTAGTACAGTGTTGTACATTCACTAATTACAATCCTGCTGAGGACTATTTCAGCTGTTGCACTCGTAATGGTGTTGCTGGTTTAATTGTTGAAGCGCATTTCACCGTGCCATTTGTGCCGCTGGTCTATCACGTGACTATTGTACCTATGTTGCTGTTATTTTCATTTGTGGTCTTAGATCGCCATCTAGTGGCCAATAGAGGTAACTGTACAATAACCTGTATTCTTTACTACATTGGATTGTGTTAATTTCTATTAATTAATTTCTATCTATCCAGTATTGTTTGGTTGTTTGCATAGCACTATTTACTGCATAACAATTATGTATATTGCCTATAGGTACATATATTGCAGAGTGATTGTTGCTTATTTCTCTTTAATCTATATATATGTGCATTCATTATGTACAGGTTATATTTACATATTCTGTATTTCCTTATTTTACAGAAAACCACACCCACACACAAACACATACTATTGCAAGCAACAAGCACTGTATTCACCTGCTGGAATTGGAGGTCAATAAATCTGTTGAATTAAAACTGAAGGTTGCAGCGACTCTCTTACCGGAGTACATAGCCAGCTCGGGTAGCGCCAGCGAATAACGTACACGGATTTCACAAATAGGCTACATGTTAAACCCATCAATGTTTCATTAATATTTTCACAGGTAAATAACGATTGATTTTCTTCTAAAGTTTCTAATAAAATGGCATTTGAACAGAACATGTAATTCGTTTATTTACAGTACAATGGCCTAAAGTCGACAAATTACTGTTAATTACTCCACATTAACCCAAAGAGAGAGACAGGTGAGACAAAGCGCCTGTTACAATACTTGTACTCTCACATGCCTAATCAGTTATTAAGTAGGAATACAATGTAAAACAAACAGTAATTACTCTCTAAATAATTTTCAGTTTGTGAGTATAGAATTCTGACAATGGAACAACGTAACTACACCTATTTAGGAAGTCATCGAAGGAGGGTGTTCAAAATGGTATGTTCCAAATCAGCTGCATTGACAAATAAATAAAAGTTGCGTCTAAATTTCAGTATGTTTAAATCAAGTTTAGAATAGTTTTCCAATGCCGCAATGTAGCCTAATTTCGCATCATTATTATTTAATAGACAAGTGCAGTCTCTTATTTGTCTTATCAAAACAGCCAATATGGTGTTAAAATTCCAGAATTCCGGCCATACAGATGAGCTACCAGACATTGTTTTAAATAGTCCTACTGTATAATAGCCTATGTAACCCATCTATTGGGTAAATACACAGTAGGCTTGTTATATGGAAAGTGGTTTAAATTAAATTGGACACAGGACACCAAGGACCAAAGGACTCACAAAGTAAGTATAGGAATATAAAAGGCATATTAATGTTTAGAAAATTAACAACAAGAGTCATACATTCAATATTTGCACACATCGACTGTTGGGTGCACCCGAAAATAAAATACAATTCTTTTAATCTGATCCAGTGTATGGCGCACTGAAATAATGTTCTTAACTGTTGTTCAATGGTGGCTCGCCATCTCCCTTCAGGAGAGTTTCACTGGGATCAATCTTTGCACATTACACAGGAAGTACTCCTGAGATACAATTGGTCTTCTCAAAAAATCCAGCCTGCATTAGAAACAGGGCATACAATTTTTCTTTTTTTTGCAAGATATCTATGTAATGACACTTGATGTTTAACACATTTAAGTCTTGACAAATTAAACATTTACTTCAACTTTCACATACATTGTTCCTTAACAAACTGCATTTGCATTATCTCTGTGCTAAAATGGCAGACAGTATAGTGTGAGCACGACACGACAATTAACAAGAACGAGGTGATAACAGCTAACATTACTGCGAGGTTTAGGCTTTTCCAGAGGTTTAGGCTTTTCTTAGGTTATGCTATGGTTATTCACAATCGTTCATTGCTAATTTATAATCAAATCCAGCTTACCGAGATTCACAAAGAAATAACCAGCTACTGATGCAACTTCTGAATTTATGCAGTAATATTTAGTATGCAACTCTCTGAATGTATTTCCCACATTTAACTAGATTACCAATTGTTTGTCCGTATGCTTAGTCTCCATCTGCACGTCCGCTAATAAAAAACGGAGTAACACCCCAAAGACGATCGTCTAGTGGGTGGAGCTAAACAGGGTGCATACCAATAGTGTAGTTAACAAGGGGTTTCCTTGAATAAACCTGTAGAAGTATTTTAACAATCATAATGCTATTTGTGCTGCCTTTATAACTGGACTATTTTCCAAAGGGTTACATACTCCCCCTTTTGAATCAACATGAGTCCCTTCAAACAACTTGGTACTGATCAGATCTAATGTGCCGTAGTTCTACTTCCTAAACTTCACTGAAAGTAGCAACAAGAGGGTTTTATTGAAACCCTCTAGGAGAGCTTGAGTAAATGAAATCACAGGCTTTCCTAACTCTGGATAAGTAAATTGTCCAGGAGCCTTTCAGACCTATGAACATGATCACTACCATCTTCAGGTAAGCTTTCAGTATTACCACTTGTTTCCTCAGAATGTTCCTCGCTTGTCAATTCAATAGTTTCCTTTTGATCTCTTGTGGGGACAGCAACGGCATATTTAGTAAAATGATCCGTGAAGGATATCCTTTGTATTTCGGCTATCAGGCTCCACTGAAAGGAAATCCATGGAGACTAATTCCATCGGTCTAGAAGTGCCTATATTCACGAGAGGGGCAACCTTCTCAGGCTGAGAAGGTTGCGGACGCATTGCGGACGCATCGCTCACAGGTTTTCACTTTTCTTTCTACGTCGCTGCCATCTTCGGCCAATAAAACCTTGATCAGACTAGTTCAACAGTTTGTTCAATTCCTAAGTGTCCCATGTCTTTATGGAGATTTTGTAATATAGTAGCTCTGATGCACTTGGGAAGTACAAGCTGAAACACAGTTTGGTCCTCACATAGTCGAATACGGTAAAGGAGACCATTCCTCATTTTAAGACGTCTCCACTCTTTCAGAATTAGATGAAGCTCGGGTAAGTCACCCTTGAGATGTGATGGTGATTGTGTTCCTGCTTCTACTTCAACAACAATCATCCCAATGACAGGGTCATCCTGTTGCAATCTCTGGAGATGGGCCTCACTGTGTTTGGGTACTGTTGGAAGACCTTCTTGAACCTCCTCTATTCGAAGGTCACCGGAACTGCAGTTGCATCCAATGCAAGTAATTCCACAAACCCAAACGAAGGTGAGTATGGTTTGTCACGATTGATAATATGTCTTAGACAGGTGGCAGTTACTGTCTCTGTGGCTAGTGTATCGAACGCGCTAGAGGATGCTAAGAGGTGGGAAGTAAATTCGCTGACTTTGTGACTTTCCTCTTTAGAAACTTCATCATCCTTTAATGTATCATGAGGCCTTCTTGAGAGACCATCAGCCTCCATATTCTGTTTACCAGCCCGATACTTTATCTTGAAAGTGAAAGTGGACAATGCTGCCAGCCATCGGAAACTGGCAGCATCCAATTTGGCTGTGTTGAGTATATATGTCAAGGGGTTGTTGTCTGTAACAACTGTGAATGAATTTCCATACAGAGTCATTAAACCTTTCCGTAATGGCCCACTTAAGAGCAAGAAATTCAAGTTTGTGAGCTGGATTCACTACAAGATAATCCTCTACTGGCGTAAGCATAACTCGGGTTTGACCATCCTGTTCTTAATACAAGGCAGCTCCTAATCTCGTCGTGCTGGCATTTGTATGTAGAAAATATTGTAGTTTGGGATTAGCGTAGCCAAGTACAGGTGAAGATGTTAACTTATCAATAATGTTCCTCGAACGCTTGCTGGCATGTTGGGCTCCAACATTCATCAAAGGGTTCTTTTGGATTCAAGTACTTGCAATCTCTCAAGATTACCTTACTTCCTTTCCGCTGAGGCAGGTACCCAACGGTGAAGTTGGTTAAAGGCTTGACAATCTTTGAATAATTTTACAAATCTTCAGTAATATCCTGAAAATCCAAGGAAAGACTTAAGTTCTTTTAGGTTCTGTGGTCTCGGCCAGGTTTTTAAAGCTTCAACTTTTCGGGGGTCCGTCTTCACCCCATCTCTGGATACCCCGTGGCCCAGGTAGTGGACGGAGCTCTGGAAGAATTTACATTTGTCAGGTGACAACTTAAGTCTGTACTCTCTGAGACGTTCTAGCACACGAATGAGTCGGGTCTCATGCTCCTCCAAACTGTTGGAAAACACAATGAAATCATCTAGCACACAAATGAGTTGGGTCTCATGCTCCTCCAAACTGTTGGAAAACACAATTAAATCATCAAAGAAAACTAAGACCTCTTTTAGGTGAATGTCTCCCATGCACTTTTCCATAAGCCGCTGGAACGTACTCGGCGCATTGGTTATTCCTTGTGGCATACGATTAAATTCATAGAAATTGGACTATCTGACCAATGAGGTCTTATTGTTCCTCAAATGAAAATGAATGTAAACAAGACAATTGACACACCACACTCACCACACCAATACATAACTCAATTTATGACAGTCATCAATCCCTCCCCCACCTCAGAAAGGTTGAGAAACATTTTGACATCAACAGGTTACAATCAGTGTTAACGGTGTTCAGCAGAAAATCAGACTCAACATGACATTATGATTAAAACATTTCCCCCAAAGTCCATTGAACAATCAAGACCCCCCTTGTCCGTATCATGATCCATGCGACAATATCATACAAAAGACTTGTGCATATCCTGCTGTACCTGTGAAAGATTCTACCTTTAAAATAGGGAAAACTTCTACATTTGACAGGGACCAATTCCACGTATAATAGGGAACAATTCACTATCCAAACATACCATGATAGCCGTCATAATGGAGATCATTAAGCATCATCACAAATACGCCCAGGTCCAATATTGGGATTGTCATCGTACAGAGTTTCCTACCTGTCTTGCGAGAAACAAACCTTCATACATATGAAATCACCATATCAGTTCATTTAGGAAAGTCTTAGATTGTAAGGAAAGAAGTCAGTATCCAATCAAGTGTCCTTTAGTTCTTGTCTTCAGTTTTCTGTCTTGTATCAGTGATGTAGAAATCCAATATCAGTTATTACAGTCAGTGTGATGTGGGCCCAGCAAATTGCCTGGTTGTCCTAACAAGTCAGTGTAGGTTTATAATGGAACAGTGAGTTTCCAACACTTCACTAATTCAAGATTAACACCACAACAGTGTCTTCCACTGTGTTGGGACCATGTGACCTGTCCAGTCAACTGGCCCGTGGTACTCTGACCTGTAGTATGTGGAGTCCTTTAGGACTCAGGTGGATTCTCCTCTCATCTCGCTGTCGATGATTCATCTAGAAATGGAGTGTGAAGCCAAGTGATCTGACCCTGGCATCGTTCTGCCATGTGAGTGGTCAGGAAAATTTGAAACAGATTCAACCAGTGTAGTTGTAGACATACAACTACACTTCTTGAACATGTTGCTGGTACTCACACACTCAGTTGTCTGTGTCCAGTCAGTGACGTGATGCATCATCAGAAAATGGGTTGTGATGTCCCGATCTGTTTAAAGTATAACTGCAAAACAACGATTAGTGTGGTTCAACAGTCCATCTGACTTTCATCCACTGGGTATTGTTCCGTCAACTCCCAACAATGAAGACAATAGATTAGTCCTGAAAACGTGTGGATCTCAGAAGTTCCATCATCAGGGTGAAGCGTACACCCTATTCAGACAAGTTTCCATCATAGTCTATGTCAAAGTTCCTTTTCCATCCAGAACTGGCTTGGTTGATGTTTGATTCCTTGTGCTATATTAATGCCCGATAGCAACTAGCAGTGGAATAAGATTGTCAGACTTGACTTTGCTTAGCCTAATCAGAAATGGTTTGATCTATTCAATTCAACCATTAAAATGTTAGACCTTACATCAAACAAAACAATTTCCAAATAAACCAATTAAAAACATCCTGTAAATGGAAAATGTAAAACATAACAGATGCCAATGCTCCGTTATAACTATGCAAACAGGAAAAACTCGTTTTTTTACGTAACTCCTTATGAATACCAATTTGATTTGCCTTGAGCCCTAAGCTCAACTCTTTCCAATTATAATCAATTATCATATCAAACATCCCCCTTGCCTTCACTTCATTAAGTCAATGAAAATTGACACCATGAGTGAATGCAGAATAATGACAAATACGGCCACAGGAGGCGCCGTCCTGATCCCGCACAGGCCATCGTTACAGGACGGACATGAAAAATAGAGAATTGGTAGTAGGGATGGATCTATAATCCATTCGACAAGAAGTTGCAACCTGTATATTCAGCAAAAGAAAGTGAAAATGTAAAAAACACAAACATTCACTAACACCATCAAAGACATCAATGTGCAACACAGTCGCTTGTGTGAAGGAAATATAAACCATATAACCTATTAACAAATTGGTCTAACATTGCTAAACAGCTCTCAAATTTGACTTTACCTCAGTACCTTCACACAGGTCTGCAAAATTGGCTATCATGCATTTATAATATCCTGTAGTTTCTTGGCACATGCCTGACAAAAAAATGGTTTGCCCCCTAGGGGATAAGCTGCGCAACTAAATAGTAGGAGTGAAAAACCCCAGCCCATGTGCAGTGGTTTACCTATTGCAACCACCAGGGCAATTGTCTCATTTGCATAGCTACAGCACACAAATTTTGCATTTTTACAGGACAATGGCCAAACAAATAGTGTCTTGATTAACCTCCTAAATCTTAGGGAATCCACAAACATTGATACATTTTTAGTCAAAATAGTGGCAGTCAGCCAAGCCCTATATCATATTTTTATGCATTTTTTGACCACGCCTGTGGTTCTATTGATTGTTCTATCAGCAAAAATGGGGGATGACTTTAGGTCTCTACCCTCACTTCAGTTGGTTTCAAAACCATACGTTTCAACATTAAAGATACTGAGAGGAAAATATATTTATCTTTCACTTAATGTTTGATTATCCCAAAACTGAATATGCTTGTGTTGGTGAAATTACCACAGATGAGACCAGTTTGAACACTCGGAATTTAACCCTTAGTAATAGGCTACTCTGATGTAATGGGAAAGGTTGGTAGGGGCCATCCCAAGTGGGTCTGCCCCCCTTCCTAAAGCCCTGAGCTTCACCCATTTATGGTGAACCATTAAAAAGGCCAAATGTTTGTTTAAAGTATATGAAATTTAAATTCCCACACATTAAAAAGCTGACAAGGGTCCTCAGACTGTCTGTAGCAAGATATGTTAGATATTTCAACCTAGCCGAAGATTTAGATTTAGTGTCCAACCCATCTAATATTGTTGCGGTTTGTAAAAATTTGCTTATCTTTATCTACACAGCAACTCGACATTAGGGTGGAAACTAAGAAAACTCTTAAGAATGGCGATGCAGACAGAAAACAGATGTATGACGTCACTAAAATCAAGGTACAATAAGTAATCCAAAGGACAATCAATGTAGGCCAAAAACACTTACATCTATACCCTATTTGTTTATTAGTCAATTTACCATTTTAGAATTTAAACTCCATTAACAAGTATCAGGCGTTGGATTTAAAAACACAAGGATTATCCCAGTTATCGTTGGTAAATACAAATAAGAGAAACTATTTTATTTAACCAAACTCAATTCAGCATTTAAAATACAACATCTATATTTATTGTGGAGAGCAAACTCGCTTTGGTTATTTTACCCTCTACATAGGCTATGACAATTTTGGATTCAAATTCAGTCCTCATGAGACACCGCGTGTCTCCTTAACGTTAAAGACACGTGTCTTCCGCGGCCCATCCCAACACCGCCGGAATTTTCACATTCTCTCTTGCTACAATCTCCATTTCTCTATTCACCATTGAGATCAAAAATACTTAAATGTGAATCAAAATATCTCACAGTGTCAATAAAATGTGAAAAAAAAAAACTTTCTTTGCACTTAGAATACACGGGTTCCCTTATCCTTGGTGTCCATAACTAGAATATCAATTGTCATGTCAATTAAAATCCAAAATGCTCCTGGCTGGCTCGCCAAGTTTTTACACGTAACCCATCTATTGGGTAAATGCACGGTAGGCTCGTTATATAGAAAGTTGTTTAAATTAAATTGGAAACAGGACACCAAGGACCAAAGGACTCACAAAGTAAGTATAGGAATATAAAAGGTATATTAATGTTTAGAAAAATACTTCTGATACTTCTGAATTTATATAGTAATATTTAGTATGCAACTCTCTGAATGTATTTCCCACATTTAGCTAGATTGCCAATTGTTTGTCCGTATGCTAATAAAAAACTGAGTCACACCCCAAAGACGATCGTCTAGGGGGTGGAGTTAAACAGGGTGCAACAGTTTGTTTAACAAGGGGTTTCCTTGAATAAACCTGTAGAAGTATTTTAACAATCACAATGCTTTTTGTGCTACCTTTATAACTGAACTATTTTCCAAAGGGTTACATCTACACTTAAACAGCAATAAAACACACACTCTGTGATCCAAAAAATGTTTTTTATTTAAATTAGTCAGCAGAATGAGCTCTTCACAATCTTTGTGAGCTGAGCATATACTCAGTTTAAATACTGTATACCAACTGTAGGGCTGTCGCAATTATTAGCTAGATAATTGCCTTATCTACATAATTTGAGCCAGATCGCAATTATGTTTATAAACAACAATCTTTTTGCACAATATTTTGATTCCAAAGTCATGTTTCCAATCTGACTAAGGGATTTTGAGGGCAATGTTTGAAACATCTCAAAAAATAGGCTACCATGCGAATTATGTCGGTTTCCATAGGATTTCTAGCCCACGCGTGCAAAAAAATGTTCGACAGGCTCAGCGGAAAGTTATACTATTGGCTCACATCATTTACTGAACCTTGTTTGCTGGCCTCAGTTGCATCATCACTAGTTTTTTTTAAACCGGCCCAGTTATGTCCGCTTCGCCTTCGACATTTCAGAGTTGTATGCTGGAGCTGGTGCTGGATTGTGCTGCTTTTGATTCTCGCGCCGAGCTTAGTCACATGACTCAGTAATGTCTTATTGTGAGAGTGAGCGGAGGCTCGCTATTTTCTCGGCAACAGATCATACAGGTCACACAATATTAGGCTATTAAATATGCTATTAATCTATTTACTTATTCATTTGGCAAGCGAACAGCACAATTTGCTTGTCACGATTAGGGCTTGCTGTTAAAAAGAGGAAGAGGATCAATTAAGAAAATGAACCCAGAAGACAATGAGATCATAGCGTCTCTGGTGTCGCCTATCCTGTATGCTCAGTTCCCAAAGATTATGAAGAGTTCATTATGCTGACTAATTTAAATAAAAAACTTTTTTTGTTTTTTATTTGTTGGATCATAGAATTTGTGTTTTATTGCTGTTTAAATGTAGGCTATTAGGCTATTTAAAACATGTTTGGTAGCTATTCTACACGGCTGGAATTCGGGAATTTTAACGGCTATATTGGATTTGAGTTGATGGAACAAATAAGCGACTGATGCATTTGTCTATTAAATACAATAGAGTAAACTCTGACAGCCTATTCACAGTCAGGGTACCAACTATCATAAGATGTGTTTTTCTACCATGCCGTACTTCAAAACTATTATCATAACAAATAGTTCTGCTTTGTATTTTATTATTTCTTAAGATAAATCAAATGTTTAAACAAATAGTCTTTATTTCTGTGTAGGCTATTTGTGGATTTCTTCATTAAAACATTTCGTAATTATATCAGTGATGAAGTTGCAACTAGAAACATTTCGCTTTTAAATTCATTATAACCTGTTATTTTAGGAGAACATTGTGAACATTGTGTGTACTGTCGTTTAGAAAACGATTTTCGAGAACGAATAGCATTTTCAGCATTCTAGCTCCCCCATGTGTTTGGAATAGTGCAATCACAGTTTGATGCAATCTACCATATGTTGACGCCAGTGGTGTCGTTAGGCCTGGGCATCTTTTATGAATAGCCCCAGGTCTAAAATTGACCAAAAAATATAATAATAAAAACATAGCCCCTGATCTATTCATCTATAATTCCGATCGCGCATTATGAAAATGTAGACGTGTATTTAACATTTTCACATTGTTTTTTGATGCATATACAGTCTGCAACTCCTTATCGTATCCATCCCTACTAGCAATTTTCTATTTTTCATGTCCGTCCTGAAATGATGGCCAGTGCGTGTTCAGGATGGTGCCTCCTGTGGCCGGATATGTCATTGTTCTGCTTTCACTCATGGTGTCATTGGAAGCCGAGGGATGTATGATATAATTGATTATGATTGGAAAGAGCTAAACCGAGAGTTCAGAGCGAATCAAATAGGTACTTATAAGGAGTTACATGAAACACTGTGTTTTGTTTCACATCTTCCATTCACAAGATTTGTTTTAACTGGTTAATTTGGAAATTGTTTTGTTTGATGTAAGGTCTAACATTTTAATGGTTGAATAGAATAGATCTAACCATTTCTGATTTGGCTATGCAAAGTCAAGTCTGACAATCATATTCCACTGCTAGTTGCTATCAGGCATTAACATAGCATAAGAAATCAAACATCAACCAAGCCAGTTCTGAATGGAAAAGGAAAAGGAAATTTGACATAGACTATGATGGAAACTTGTCTTGATAGGGTGTATGCTTCACTCTAATGATGGAACTTCTGAGATCCACAAGTTTTCAGGACTGATGTATTGTCTTCATTGTTGGGAGTTGACGGAACAAAACTCAGTGGATGAAAGTCTGATGGACTGTTGAACCACACTAATCGTTGTTTTGCAGTTACACTTTCAACAGATCGGGACATCACAACCCCTTTTCTGATGATACATCACGTCACTGACTGGACACAGACAACTGAGTGTGTGAGTACCAGCAACACACTGAAAAAAGGGGAGAAGGGGGATTGTTCCATTTACAAATATGTAGTTCGCATATACTACACATTATATTCATGTTCCTCTTCAGAACATATTTCAGTCTTGTAGAAACATTTTATTCTTGGAATATGCAAAACCTACAAATGTCAGTTATATTAAAAATGTTTAGAATAGTTATGTTCTCGTCCAAACTCCGCCCCTGGAACCACGCTTATGGAGGGTAAATCCGTTAATCACAGGTCCGCCATCTTTTCACTTGCTTTGGATATTTCGTTGGATCGGAGCTTTCTCCAAGATTAAGGTCAAGTTAATTTAAACTTGTAAAATGTCAATACCTTTACACTCATTTTCCCCCACTGAGTTGAACTTTGTGTTCTGACAGTTTGAGCAGCAGGTCATTGTTAATTAGCAAAAATGCAACGTAGCAGACAACAAATATATTCAGGCCTACAGAAAGTGAAGTGTGAGCAAGCTTTTGTTTCCCGAAATGTGTGCAGAGATCCTAAACTGAAGTCAAATATTCTTGAGGGTTTGGTGCACGAAATGGTCCGGTACAAAGTTTGTCACCGATAAAGAGTTTAACACAGTTGGAGAGGCCCTCATCTCAAAGCATCCTTGCCTGACTGAGAAAGGCTCCCTCACTGGATATGCTGGATGGAAAGCTAGCTTGAAGAATAAACTTGCAATCTACCGCACTCACTTGAGAAAGCTGGGGTGTCATGAGGTGATGATAAACTCTGTCAAGCACAAACCAGGGGGCAAATCAGGTGCTGCTTTTGCCATCAAAAAGCCAAGGCGGTCTGAAGTTAACTATTACCCACCATATCCTACCGGAGAATCTGAGAGCCTTGAGAGTATGAGAGTGGCTGTTCTTTCAGATTTTAAGAAGAACAACAACAGAGAGGATGAAAATGGAAAAGACATTTGCATATAGGAGGTATGAAGTGATTCGTGACACAACCATGATACAAGACTTCCAGGCAAGATGGCCAGCACTCTTTGAAGCAAGCCAGGTATGTGATTTTATAAAATTTGCTTAGAGCATATTATATATATATATATATATATATATTGTTAGTGTTGAAGATTTTAATGTAACGGAAGCTTTAAGCCTGTTGCACGCGGAGCTGACACGGATCGGATCCGCTTTGGATCCGCTCCCATGTTAATCAATGATGACTGCACATTAGGCGGATGCTGCTCGTGGAGGTGAGGTGGAGCCGAGTCAGTTTTTCCGCCTTGCCTCACGTTTTTGAAGCACTTTTAAATAAAGTGCAATGGAAAAACATTGTAGAAGCAGGAAAACACTACAAATAATAATTTAAAAGAAAACTTTTTTGCTTGTTTCTTTGCCCCACCCCTGCCCCACCATTTCCTCAATCTGACAGTTGTTAAATGTCCTATTTATATAACTTTGTTGCTCGTCTGAATTGTTATCATAATATGTCTCGTGATTGTACATAAATGTCCTACAACACGTATAATATTATGTTAATACTGCACCATCAATGAAGTGCAACCTATTTCATGGGCAAATTACATAGTGCTTGGGGGCAGGGCTGATAAAAACCGCCAGCAGTGTGCAAAGCATGGCAGAGAAAAAGACCCAAAAACGTTGCGCATCAGCTCCACGTTCAGTGTGCAACGGGCTTTATGGAGACAATGCTAATGTTTTTAATTATTTTGGCTGAGCCTAAAACTGAACATTTCTAAATATTTTTCACAGGAAGATTGGCCTGGTACTGTTGAACCTGGATTTTCAATCACTGCACATAAGAACGCATAATGCCTTAAGATTATTATGACATGATATAAAATGAAGTGATTAAATATCAAATAATCAATTGTAGAATTATACAGATATTGTACCAAACATTCCATTTAACTTCAGCTTACTGATCGTTATGGTACTGTAACTTCTTCATTCATGCCTTTCCAAATTTCTGTTTTAAATCTTACACTATTTTTATGTTACGTCATATTTGTTTTCTGATAAGTGCCGAGTTCAAGCGCATTACCACAATGCCTCTGCAATCCAGATTTCTGTCACAGCTAGATGTCCTAGCTGAAAAACTTCTGTAGCTGTTCCAAAATAGAGGGGGTCAGATAGGCAAAAAACTGCAGAGCATTAGGGAATCCATGGCTCAAGTAAGAATGCATTCTTAGGAAAAGTACTGCATTGTCGGAATACACACAAATAACTATCTGCTTATCCCCCTTGACTAGGTGGATGATGTTGATTTGGGAAGAGAATGTGTTCTCAAGGGGCTGTGTGTACCTCAATGAGGACCCACAAAATCTGGTGAGAGAGTACATGGTGAGTACTGTGGTCTTGAATTAGTTTTTTTATATTTTTTTTGCAGTAACCTTGCAGAAGATTTGTGTTTTGTCTAACTTAAGTTTGATGTGAATGGACAATTTTAAATTTACAAGGCAAGGTCAAAAGTTCTTTAAATTTGAGGCTTCCGGGATTAAACAATTTACAGTGAAGTTTCTCTTGGCAAGTTTACTATGATTTAGATACAAGTTGCCGTAGATGTGAAACAAAATCGATGATGTGATTGGTCGATCGGCAAATACTTAATCTGTAGCTGTTTTGATAATCATTTTGGATGTCGTCCCTTAGATCATCTGTTTCTCTTTAGAATTAATACTTTCTATGGGATCCTATATAATAAAATATTCTAGCAACTCTGGTGCATTGGTTGCAAATGAGATTTGTCAGTACAAAAAAATAAAACAATGTTTTTGAACAAAGTGATTTCAGACCATGGTGCAAAAATGAGTACACCCCAATGAAGCTTTCAGGAATGAAACTTGGTAAAATGCTAATTAACTGCAATTCAACAACAGACGAGTCTAACCAATTATCACACAGATTGCTGCAAGATAATTGACAATTAAGGGTGGTATTTAACCTACACAATCTCCTCCCAGTCAATGCTGACAATTATGGTACCACATGGAAGAGAAATGTCAGAAATGGAAGAGAAAATCTTGAGAAAGAAAGTAATTTCTTTACACAAAAAAGGTCAGGGCTACAAGACAATTAGTAAAGCATTGCTAATCAGTCGGAATACTGTAGCAAAAGTTATTCAAAAATTCAAAAAGGATGGACTTGTGGCAACCATTCTGAGACGTCCAGGCCGTCCACGGAAGCTAAAACCTCAAGATGAGCGTTTTGTCCTAAGAAGAGTTGAGGAAAACTGCCATGCAAGTTCATCACAGTTAGCTAAAGCTGTAGAAATCCAAACTGGGGTGACTGTTTCACGTGACACAATACGACGTATGCTGGACAGGAGTGGCATGCAAGGGTGTCGTCCACGAAGGAAGCCCCTGCTAAAGCCCATGCACAAAAAAGCCTGTTTAGCATTTGCCAGGGCCCATGTTGACAAAAGTGAAGAATATTGGGACACCATACATTGGTCAGATGAGACAAAGGTCAATCTTTTTGGAACTGATGGCATCCAAAACTGTATGGCGTTGCAAGGGGGAAGAGTACAATGAAAAATGCATGGTACCCACAAGTAAAGCATGGCAGTGGCAGTGTTCTTCTGTGGGGTTGTATGAGTGCTGCAGGTGTCGAGGAATTGCACTTCATTGAGAGCATCATAAATTCACAGATGTACTGCGAACTACTGAAAGAGAAGATGCTACTCTCTCTCCGCACCCTGGGTTGCCGAGCACTCTTTCAACATGATAATGACCCAAAACATACATCCAAGGTCACTGCTACATTTCTGAGGAAGAACAAGGTGAAAGTGATTCAGTGGCCAAGTATGTCACTTGACCTCAACCCAATGGAACACCTATAGGGAGTTGTGAAAAGTCAGGTCAAGCATCATTCTCCGTCCAGCATCCAGGCTCTGAAAGAGCTCATTCTCCAAGAATGGAGAAAGATAGGCGTGGCAGTATGTCACCAACTTGTTCACTCCATGTCCAGAAGAGTTGGTGCTGTCCTTAAAAATCATGGAGGCCATACAAAATATTAGATTTGTTAGAATTTGTTGTAGGGTGCAGTCATTTTTGCAACACCTAATTTGAATTAAATGTATTATTTTCTTATCCTGATGATGTAGGTGACCAACATTTTATTTTCTTAATGAAAGCAAATGTTTAATAAAACTGAGAATTTCAGCTAATTCTCTTGGTGTTCACTGAGAAATAGATACAAATCTTCATTTTAAAAGGGGGTGTACTCATTTACACTGAGTACTGTATTTGTGTTTTAATTTATCTCATTTTGTGACTGTGCGGGCAGAAGACGAAGCCCTTATCCAAGGATCCATTGAGGAGACCACTGTGGGAATCTATGTCATCAAAAAGAGAGATTCCCATGAAACTACAGAGGACATTGGCATTGTCCTTGAGGGCCAGATGATCTTACAGGATCTGGATAATGTTGCATTAACTGCTGCCATGTTGTTTGGTCTAATGTATGCTTTGAACTTAACTACCCTCCCGAACTGAAGTATACTTTTGAAGTACTGCAAAAAATTGTCATGGAGCTGGAGGGCAATACACTTTCCAAGAAAGCACAAACTCTCAAAATCAGACTCTTGTCAGTGAGCTGTTGGCAGGATCTGGTAAGGCGCACACAAGACAGTTTGCCTATTGGAAAATGGACTCTCACAAATACTGGATGTCTTGATGCACTTGTAGGACAACATACTTTACACGAAAGGCCAAACTCTCAAAAACAGACCGTCAGTGAGCTGTTGGCAGGATCTGGTTAGGTGCACACAAGACAGTTTGCCTATTAGAACATGGACTCTCACTAGACTTGATGTCTTGATGCAGTTGTTATGCGTACAAAAGCACTTTTTTCACAAATCAATTGCACTGCCTATTCTTTGCTACTACCTTTTTATATACCTCTACCTTTTGTTTTTGAGTTAAAATACATAGAGAAAGCTTTACAGTACACATGGAGTAAAGCATTGCATAGAAGGTAGCTTTGCTTATAGATTACAACATCTAAACCACAGTTTATGTATTAGTTTATTTTTCCCTGTGATGTTTACCTGTAGTGTGTGTACTGTATTGAGATTGTACATCGCAAAGTGCTTTGTCAGATTTGAAATTCTTTTAAATAATGAAACTGATACAGAATGTGTGTTTTCCCCCATTTACGATTTGGGCTTGATGTTGGTTTTGTTGTGCTTTCTGACTACTTTGAAATAGTGCCTTTTTGCAAAAGCAAGCCAGGTGTTTATTTTGCTTAAAGCAAAGTGCTTTGTCAGATTTGCAGTTTTTCCTTTAAATTATGAAACTGACACAGAAGGTGTATCCCCCACCTTTTGGATTTGGGTTTGATTTTGATTGTATTGTACTTTCTGACTTCACTTTAAAATAGTTTTGTGAAAGCAAGTAAATATTATTCTATAGTGGATGGTTTTAATTTACTGTCAATAAGGCAGATGACACATTGGTGGAATAGTTTTGGCTAGAGAGGAGAAACCTCTCATAAATACATATGAATGCATTTCATTGTAAGCTGTATAATTGACCCAATACAGTTACACTGAACAAAATTATAAACGCAACACTTGTTTTTGCCCCCATTCACCATGAGCTGAACTCAAAGATCTAAGACTTTCTCTATGTACACAAAAGGCCTATTTCTCTCAAATATTGTTCACAAATCTGTCTAAATCTGTGCTAGTGAGCACTTCTCCTTTGCCGAGATAATCCATCCACCTCACAGGTGTGGCACATCAAGATGCTGAACAGACAGCATGAGTATTGCACAGGTGTGCCTTAGGCTGGCCACAATAAAAGGCCACTCGAAAATGTGCAGTTCCATCACACAGCACAATGCCACAGATGTCGCAAGTTTTGAGGGAGCGTGCAATTGGCATGCTGACTGCAGGAATGTCCACCAGAGCTGTTGCCCGTGAAGTGAATGTTCATTTTTCTACCATAAGCCGTCTCCAAAGGCGTTTTAGAGAATTTGGCAGTACATCCAACCGGCCTCACAACCGCAGACCACGTGTAACCACACCAGCCCAGGACCTCCACATCCAGCATCTTCACCTCCAAGATCGTCTGAGACCAGCCACCCGGACAGCTGCTGCAACAATCGGTTTGCATAACCAAAGAATTTCTGCACAAACTGTCAGGAACCGTCTCAGGGAAGCTCATC
>JACXGI010014113.1:0-19626 GCA_016801175.1 Esox masquinongy | reverse complement strand
TTTCTGACTATTTCACATTATTACTCATGTAAGTGTCTCAAAAAAATTGTTTTCAATACATCCTCCATGTAGCTGAGGGTCTGCAGAATCCCAGAATACAAAGCACTTCCTTGTACTATAAAGGATGACCATTTTAGAAGCCAAAATGTCAAGGTAGTGACAGGCGGACTTTAAAACCCTAGCCCTTTAAGTGTTAAAGTTGCTTGGCTAGTTTTAAAATAATTTTTAACTTTATCTTTGCAATAGTGTTTTCCATTTTCAGTGTGTACATTTGCTAGGTGAATTCTGAAAGCCACTATATATAAACAAGGATAATGGTATAATAATTCTACATGGTACATTTGTTGACAAGGACCATACGAAAAAATGACTGCAAGGATATTTTTTTCAACCTCACGGTGGCGCTATTGAGGTTTCTCACATTTACAAGATCACCACGCTCACCATGTTTAAAATAAAATCTTGAAAAGAGGTATATAAGTACATCTCCTCCAAAGGAACATATTTGCAATTGGGACCCATTAAGTCGGGCGTAATGGTTTTTCAGCAGTTCGGAATTTGTGAAAAATGCTTCAAACGCTACTTCTATTGCATCAAATGACAGATTTAAACCTTTTCACAAGTAGGTTTTATAATATCACTGAAGGCCCCTCAGCGTGATTTCTTAATGCATATTATTTCAGTATGCACTGACAATTCCAGAATTGTATATTATGACAACATAAATTGCCACCACAGCAGCCCATAAACACTATGTTGCTTATTAGATATGGAGCAGTATTCTGATTTCAACTGGTTAAAACTATATTTTGAAACTATTTAGGGCAGTAGTACTGTTAAAGAGTATACTGAATATTTATTGAGCAACCTTCTAAGATGTGTTATTTTTCCTGATGATCACTCCACTATCAATAAAACATATGCTAAACAGCAGACAATTGTTTGTGTGGTAATAATGCCTTTATTTACGTGATTATTCACTATTTCACTAAAGGTGGTGAAAAATAATGAATTCCGATTCTTGCATATTTAGTAATGGACAAATACAATCAGTGAAAAACACCTTTATGGAGGTTATGTTGAGCTTGTGTGGCGAAATACTGTTTACATGCGCAGCCATTTTTGTTTTCATTCCACTGAATTCTGGGACCAAATGCCTCTGTGATCACAGATGGTTGAACAAGACAATTCACCAATCTGACCGGAAGTTCAAATCTTGATTACCTTCCTGTCTCTGAGTCACTCATCTTGTCACCTGTATCTGAATCTGTTTGATAAACAATCTTTAGCAGACAAGTTGCAAATCGTGAAGTACCACATGTGCGACAGACCAGACATCATGTAATGTTAAGTTGATCTGTCTTTTTTTCTTTACTGGAAGGCAAGTAAGGAAATATAATGCAATTGAACAAAATAGTAAGGTAGACGATAATTGGGAACGGGTTTGTATTTTTTAACTACGTCGGGCATTTCCAAAATGGTAATAAATGACACGCTAGTTAACACTTTATGTCGCTAATAATTACAAAACATTGACGACTTGATAAAGTTATTATTTGGTATACAAGAAGATATTTTTCGAACCTGCTGCTGGCCAGAGACCTTTTTTGCTGGCCTAGTGATGTCTGAATTAGAAAATTATATTTTTATAATTGAATATATATTTTCATTAACGCTAGATGTATTTTACAAAGTTCGTTCCCATTAGTCTACTGACGTAGTTTCATTGCTTTTCTCTCCCTCAGTTATGCTGTTTCCAGTGCAGCTCAGATGAATCAGAGCTTTTATCCAATCAGATTTTCCACATGTGCTGTCTTCGGGTGAAAATCTATCCTGAGATCTATAGAATTTCGAGTGAATCCCATCTTCTGTTGAAGTAAATGGGGAGGAGGTTGTTGATTGTCATATTGTTCAACCAATCAGATTTCGAGTTTGCCATAATGAGCCTATTCTTTGGCATGTAGCAGCCTTCTAGCTTGCTTAGTTGCCTACATGCGCATTTTTCAGGTGGTGTGATCGGAGAGCCGGCTACCTAACTGAGGTAAAACTAGTTAGGACGTAATGTAGGAACATCTAAGATTTATTTTAACTTTCTTTTGTGAGGTTGAGATTTTTTAGATGTAGTGCTTTCTGTTAGATTTTTTGTTTAGATTTGTACTGAGCCCTGCTGTCTTTTTAACGCACAATGGAGGAGAAGAAATGCATTTGGTGGCGGATTTACTGGCAAAGCCTTTTTCGAGAAAACATGGAAATTGTGAGGACGGGTTGACCAAACCCCCAACTAGCAACCGTTCAGGGTAAGGATGTAGTAGATGCAGTGCTTTATGTTAGATTTTTTGTTTAGATTTGTACTGAGCCCTGTTGTTTCTTAACGCACAATGGAGGAGAAGAAATGGATTTGGTGGCGGATTTACGGGCAAATCCTTTTTTGAGAAAAGCTGGAAATTGCGAGGAACTAACCCCCAACCTAGCAGCCCTGTCCCAGTCAGGGAAAGGATTTGTGTGGCACTTTCAATCGATCGAGTACGAAAAGTACACCTGGCTTACAGCGTCGAAGGAACATTGTTTTTGTGAGTATGTTCTTGTTTCTTTGGTACCTGTAATGTCATTGATTTGGGCTTTGCGATGTATATTTGTGTTGCTGCGTCCTGTCATACTGCATAATGGTACTGTACATCCTTGATGGTTTCATTCGCCATATTTATGTTTCTGTAATTAGTGTTGTAAGCCTCTTGTTAAATCACTTTATTCCACTGTCACTATGAATATGGGATGGAAACAAAATTACTGTTTCAATAATACTTTACATAAGTTGGAGAATATTATAAAGTGGAGCACACTGGGAAATTGTTAGAGCCTAAGAGAACATTATCTAATATAAAGAAATCCTATTTTGATGTTACTGTTGTTAATTTGCTTGTGCTCATTAGCTTTGCAGAGGGATTGAGTAATACATCCAACCAAACTATATTTTCCATCCCCCCACTGTAATGTACAAAGGATATTTTTTGCGGAAAAACTCTTACAAGTATAATGTGAAATCATGTAGCACTTTGCTACATCCAGCAAAACAATATTTTCTGCTCCCTCTTTAACCCCCAATGCAACACACTATACTGTACATGGAATTCATATTGCCTCATTAGTTAGTAGCTAGTGGTTTTTATTAGGAGTCTGGTAGGTGATTTATGAACAGTTTTAGATAATGGTCAATTGAGAGTGAGCATCACAAAAACATTGATTTAAGTGGAAAGAAAACATTCACTCAATAAATGCCAAGGTGTAAATAGTTATATTAAAATAGGCAATAAGTGCTGGACATAGTGGCTACCAATAAATTTTTTTTAACATTGTTATTGTTGTAAGTGTTCTATTTTTGCTAGTTGTTGAATTTCAAGTTAATTATTAAGTCAAATATTTAGTGGAATGCTATGTTGCCATGATTATTCAATCCAAAGAACAGCTAGCAGGGGCACTAAAAATAGCTAACAATGCTACCGTTAGCAATAAATGTTAACAATGTTAGCTAGCTAGTTACTCCATCTAAAATTATTGTGATGATATGAACACTATAACAAACAGTTTAGCTATTAAACATTTGCCTTTTAGATATGGTGTCATGTTTTCCTGCCTTAGTAGCTAATCAATGCTCAGTAACTAAATTAATCCCCTATTTTCATTTGTACAAATAATTGCTACTATAGGCAAATATTTAGTGGAATACAATGTTGTCATGATTATTTCATTAAAAAACTAGCTAGCAGAGCCAATTAAAAATTAAAAAACGATGCTAACGTTAGCGGTAAATGCTAACAACATTAGCTAGCTAGTAACGTTAGCTAACGGAAATATGTTTTACTAACCTCAGTTTAAGCTAACGTTAGTCCATCTAAAATTATTATGACATACAGTTTAGCTAATAATAACTTGACCTTGTGGAGATGGTGTCATGCTTTCAAGCAGAGTTGCCAAATCCACTTATAATATGCGACTTTGGGCTTTTTTTTTTTTTTAAGTTGCTTGAAATAGTCAGGTCGCGGGTGCATTTTTTTGGGCTTGTTTTAAAGAATATGGTCGCTTGTTAGGAAAATCTGACAAGCGACTTAGGTTTTTTACATTTATGGTTGCTACTTTCCCTAAATATATTGATTGACACTGTCTGCTCATAGCCTCACAATAATATTAGTGCTGTAGTGTAATTCGCTCTCCTACAAATCCCCACATGGACCTATCCCGCCCCCTCCTCCCTCCTATTGGGGAAAAATTGCCCCCTTTAGCATCAAATCAAGTTAGAATTCCAAACTATGTTTCAAGTTTCAACGTTTATTTGTCAAATGCACAGAACAACACAGTGCATCCTGAACAATTAAGTTATTGCGACATGGCACCCGACAACTACCTAGTAAGCGTTAAGAAGAATATATAATCAAAAATACAGCCAGACAAAAAATAAAGCAACACTATACATAACACTGTACACCAGCAGCAGTTTAAAAGAGTGTCCCAGTCAGGGAAAGGATTTGTGTGGCACTTTCAATCGATCTATACTCGATATATATCTCAGTGATATAGAAAATAAAAGGTCCTCCAATCTGGCAACGTATTCCATCCCTCAACCGATCTGTAGGTTGACGTTTGGGTAGCCTAGAAGGCATTGCTTCATTTTCAGTCTTTTCTTGAACACTCGAAAGACAGACCCAAATGTTTCTGTCCATCCCAGTATGCAGGTTTGCAAAGCGCGGCTGAGTTCCGCGTTGGAGTCTGGGAAGTCACTCATGGACATCCCAGATTTCAGAGAGCAGCGGCGGGAGCTTCTTGTCTTGAAGGCGTAAGGGTAAACTAGCAGTAAACTTAAGGGTAAACTAGCAATTATTTATAGAACATTATAGATATGGCAAGTATGGCAGTAATATATATAACAATGTAAACTAGCAGCAATTTGGTAGAATTATTGAATATTATAGATACATGTGTGTAATAAACTTATGAATGGTGGCATAGCACACTACAACTACATACGAAGAATTAAGAAGAAAATATATACACAGCAAAAATATAGCAAGAAGAGAAAGCAATAATATACGTAACACTGTACACTAGCAGCAGTTTTGAAAGAGTACTGCAAGCTAGCAGCAATATTGGTAGTGGTATTGAAATTATAGATATTGCAAGTATGGCAATAATATACATAAAGTAAACTAGTATTAATTTTTGAAAGAGTAGGATGGGGAGTATGAACTGTATGGTAGAAGTATTGAATATTATAGACACCTATAATATTCAGCAGTGTTAGATGACATAGCACTAGATACATTTCTACAAACAATGCCGCAAACAGGTGGTCTATGGCAAAAAGTACAACAAAGACTGTGCACATCAAGTGGTCGGTGATGACACTAAAGCTCTGTGCTGATACTGCAAAGCAGAATCTATTATTACAGTTTATAACAGAAAACAAGCATAACATAGCCTACTCATATACAGCCTACTAATAGTAGTTACATGTCCTAATGTTCTTTATGCTCCCCCTTAATGCTCCTGTCCTCTCCTTTTCCGTGTGTCCTCTCGTATTCTGCTTGCAGGTGATCAGAGATTAGTGGATAGTGCCTGCCCTCCCTATATGCGTTGTTGACATTTGATTATTTTTTGTAAACAATTATTTGCTTGTATACAATATTGGGCTTGTTTTGGGCTTGTTTTTGAAGCTGTGTTTGCTTGTTTGTCTCGCGAAATTTGGCAACACTGCTTTCAAGCCTCAGTGGCTAATCTATGCTCATGTAGCTAAGTTTAACGACTTGCTAATATAAGCAAATGTTTAGTGGAATGCAACGTTGCCATGATAATTTCATCAAAAATAATGGCTACAAGTGCCTCAGTCTATGCTAGCGTTAGTTCACCTTAAATCATTCTGGTGACATGAACATTATAACCAATGCTTTAGCTAATAAAAATGTGCCTTTGGTAGAGAGGGTATTACGTGTTCAAGCCTCAGTAGATAATCCATTCTCAGTAGTTAAGTAATTTCTCTGTTTTCATTTGTTTCTACAATTCCACTTCTAACTGAGGGCTAAACGAATCAATTGCACCTTTAAATTGTAGAAAAGGCAGTTAAATTAATATGAAATCTGAGTTGTAATTCAACAACAACACATGGGTATGTAGGCTGTATGCCCATGCCCTACCAAAGTCAACATATTTTTACAGTAAGAATAGGGAGGGCATTTTCCAAAAAAATGAAAATCTGGAAAGGTATTGGTATTATTGTTGCTACCTGTAATAGTTTTTTGATCATCAAAATTAAACAATTCTAAGAGAAATAGTTTGCATAATCATTGATGTTAATACACATACTGAACTAAACATACCTTTTGAAAATGATAATAGTTATCTCTTCTGACCCCATCATTAACAAGCTGATAGTTGAATTCAATAATATGCTCTGAGCTGGGGAAGATTGATAAACTTCCATTCAGTTATACTTACCATTCAATTAGGCTACATTTATTACATTCTGCAAAATTCAAACAACTTATTAGTTACATTGTTTGGTGCTTAAGGTGTTGTACTGCTCTGGTAGTGTCAGAATTTTGAAGTATCCATATTTATCTGATGCAGAAAATTGTATTATAATACCATTTGAGGTAAATCTTACATTGCAATAGTTTTCAGGACATGCAAGTACATTCAGTTTGGCTAAAGAGTGGTGGCATAATAGCCATAACACAATATCTGTTGTTCTTTGTCACTCAGTGAGATTACATTTGGCATACATGATCAGGGTTGTGATTTTACTTTGTGTGAATGATGTTTCAAGTTGGCCACATGGGGGCACTGTAGGAAAGGAAAAACCATAGATGTCATATTGCTTGCAACTATGAATATAAGTTGAAAAAAATGTGCAATCTGGCTTGTAGTAGCTTCAATGCTGAAACCCGCTAAATGCTGCTTACAACTTTAATTATTATTTTTATTATTATACTCCTGCCATTTTAAGGCCTTTTTTGGAAATTCCCATGAGATTAAAAAGTGCAAAAAGGTCGAAAGATGAATGGCCGTATAGGTCCATAGGCCTAGTTCTGATGCAATCCAATTGCAAATCGGCCTTAAGGTGGCGCTGTCACAAGCCTCTCTATTGGCCAACTCTTAAACCTCATGATGCCCACCCCATGTGACGTAGAGTCTTGAAAATTGGTACCTAGGTCCATCTCCTCACAATGAACATTTTCTAATTAGAACTCATAAAGTCCACCATATTGGATTTTCAACCATTTTGGATTTTGTGAAAATGGCCTCAAAATCTACTCCTCTAGCACCTGAGGTCCAATCTTCACATCAATGTCTTCAAACGCTCTATAAGCCAGGCAAGTGTGGCAAAAAACATGGCTGCTGTTGACCAATGAACATGTGTGTGGGTGTGGTTTTGATCACAGTTGTGCTCATATGTTTGCATATGGATCATGCAAAAAACGTTTATTTAAGTGTAGTGCTCATATGAAGCCATTTATTATCACTGTTGTTTGGCTCCTTTTTAAATCATAATGATAACAGAAATCACCCTGTTATAAATGGCCCTGATCAAAAGTTTACATACACTTGAATGTTTGGCCTTGTTACATACACACAAGGTGACACACACAGTTGAAAATGGCAATTAAAGCTGAATTTCCTATACCTGGGGCTTTTTCAATGGCAATTAGTGTCTGTGTATAAATAGTTTTTGGCATCAACTCAACTCGCCGTGTTTGGAGGAGGAGGAATGCTGCCTATGACCCCAAGAACACCATCCCCACCGTTAAACATGGAGGTGGAAACATTATGCTTTGGGGGTGTTTTTCTGCTAAGGGGACAGGACAACTTCACCGCATCAAAGGGACGATGGACGAGGCCATGTACCGTCAAATCTTGGGTGAGAACCTCCTTCCCTCAGCCAGGGCATTGACAATGGGTCGTGGATGGGTATTCCAGCATGACAATGACCCAAAACACACGGCCAAGGCAACAAAGGAGTGGCTCAAGAAGAAGCACATTAAGGTCCTGGAGTGGCCTAGCCAGTCTCCAGACCTTAATACCATAGAAAATTTGTGGAGGGATCTGAAGGTTTGAGTTGCCAAACGTCAGCCTCAAAACCTTAATGACTTGGAGAAGATCTGCAAAGAGGAGTGGGACAAAATCCCTCCTGAGATGTGTTCAAACCTGGTGGCCAACTACAAGAAACGTCTGACCTATGTGATTGCCAACAAGGGTTTTGCCAGTCGTGTTTTGCAGAGGGGTTGAATACTTATTTCACTCATTAAAATGCAAATCAATTTATAACATTTTTGACATGCGTTTTTCTGGATTTTTTTGTTGTTATTCTCTCTCTCACTGTTCAAATAAACCTACCATTAAAATTATAGACTGATAATTTCTTTGTCAGTGGGCAAACGTACAAAATCAGTAGCAAACGTACAAAATCACTGTATTACCAATTCTCCAAGGGTATGCAAACTTTTGAGCACAACTGTTGAGTGTATGCTAGGCTGTACTGAGTGAATAAGCTAAGAACCACTGAGTAAATTCCTGCTAATTTGCAACAACTGGGTAGACACTGAGCTACGCGATGCACAACACCATCTTGGTCCAAAAAAAAAATTATAGCGTACCCGGTATAAAAAAATTAGAGAAATTCAATTATTTATTGCAGCATTTGATAGTCTATTGTTCATGACGTTACAGACCCGATTTTACTTCGTCTTACAAACTCATCTTAAAGAACAACCGGTCGTCCTTTACTTTAAAAACATCTCAGGACAGAATACACAACACAGTACTATAAGCCCATTGGCTGATTACTGCCACGCTTTGACTGAATGTGACTGCGTTTATATTTGATTCCCTGTGCTATATTTATGCCCAATAGCAACTAGCATTGGAATAAGATTGTCAGACATGACTTGCGTAACCAAATCAGAAATGGTTAGATCTATTCTATATAACCTTTAAAATGTTAGACCTTACATCAAACAAATCAATTTTCAAATTAACCAATTAAAAACATCCTGTGAATGGAAGGTGTAAAACATAACAGGTGCCAATGCTCCGTTATAACTATGCAAACAGAAAAAACAATTTTTCATGTAACTCTTTTTAAGTACCAATTTGATTTGCTTTGAACTCTCAGTTCAGCTCTTTCAAATCATAATCAATTATCATGTCATACATTCCCCCCTGCTTTCACTTCATAAAGTCAATGGAAAGTGACACCATGAGTGATAGCAGAATCACTGCGAATATGGCCACAGGAGGCGCCATCCTGAACCCACACTGGCCATCATTTCGGGACGGACATGAAAAATAGAAAATTGGTAATAGGGATGGACCTAGAATCGTTTCGATAAGGAGTTGCATACTGTATATTCATCAAAAAACACATTGGAATTGTTAAAAACACAAACATTCACAAACACAATCAAAGACCTCAATGTGCAACACGGTTGCTTGTGCGAAGGAATTATAAACCATATTGACAAATTCGTCTGACATAGCTAAACAGCTATCAAATTTGACTTTACCTCACTACCTTCCCTCGGGTCTGCGAAATTGGCTATCATGCATTTATAAACCTCCTGTAGTATCTTAGCACATGCCTTACTGAATTGTTTTGCCCCCTATGGGATACTTAACTAAATTTTAGGAGAGATTAACTCCAGCCCATGTTCCAGTGGTTCACCTGCTGCAACCACCAGGGCGATTGTATTAGCATATCAACAACACCTAAATTTAGAAATTTCACAGGTCAATGGCCAAAGTACCTCATGACAAACACAAACATTATGTCTTGATTAACCTCCTACATTTCAGGGAAATTAACCAACTTCGATACATTTTTATTTTAGATAGTGGCGGACAGCCAAACCCTAAATCACAACTTTTATGCATACAGTATTTTGACAACGTCTGTGGTTCTATTGAGATTAAGATTGTTCTATCATCAACAATGGTAGATGACTTTAGGTCTCTTCCCTCACTTCAGTTGGTTTCAAAACCATACATTTCAACATTATAGCTATTGAGAGGAAAATCTATTTAGCATTCACTTAATGTTTGAGTATCCCAAAACTGAATATGCTTGTGTTTGGGAAATTACCACAGGTAAGACCAGTCTGAACACTCAAATTTAACCCTTAGCAATAGGCTACCCTGATTTAATGGGAAAGGTTGTTTGGGGTCAACCTAGAGGACCTGCCCCCCGTCCTGGAGCCCATGGCTTTACCCAGTTATGGTGAGCCAGAAATAAAGGCCAAATGCATTGTGTAATATAGGTATATGAAAAGTTTCTACACATTAAGATGTGTTATTCTTTCAACTTGCCGATATCCTACGTTAACTGAAGGTTAAGATTTATTGTCCTACCCATCTAATATTGTTGCAGTTTGTAAACATGTGATTATCATATCTACACAGCAACTCAACATTAGGGTGGAATTTAAGAAAACTCCTAATAATGGCGACGTTGACAGAAAACAGATGTATGATATCACTAAAATCAAGGTACAACAATGAGTAATTCAGGTTAGACCTTAAACACTTACAATCTGCCCTATTTGTTCATTGGTCAATTGACCATTATAGAATTTAAACTCCATCAACGAGTATCAGGTGTTGGTTTTAAAGCACAAGTCTTATTTCAGTTATCATTGGTAAACACAAACAAAGAGAAACTATATTATTTAACCAAACTCAATTCAGCATTTAAGATATCTCAAATTTTGTTGTCGGGAATAAACTCGCTTTGGCTGTTTTACCCTCTTTTATAGGCTATGATGACTATATTGGATTCAAATTCAGTCCTCATAGGACACAGCGTGTTTTTCTTAATGTTAAAGACTATTACCATGTGGATTATTTTAACCTTTTGTAAGAAAAACCACAAGATTATATTTTACCAGATTAGAAAATCATCATTGTACAAATTTCTAATTTATCACTCGGTTTTGATTTCCCTGTGTACTAGCTAACAGCTCAGCACACGGCAGCATATTACCATGCGGTGGGCCTGGTAATATGGAAGACACGTGTTAGTGTCTTCCGTCTGAAAGGCACACAATGCACATAGCTATTGTGAGGTTAATCCAGTTAGTTTGTTTTATGTTGGTAGGGTTCACAACAATAGCTGAATTTGCAGAGCTACAGTAGTGAGCCAACCGATGGCGTAAACTAAAACAGTAGTACAGCACTAATTTTTGTGTCCCCCTCAATAATTGTCCCCCTCTAAATTTAATGTAATTGTCCCCTCCAAAGTTGATATTACATTTTCGCACCTGGCCAGGTGGACAAACATAATGCGTCTTCATCCATTTGGATTGTTTCCTTTGTCTCCTTTCCCACTATACGACTCTTGTCCTCTTTCAGCCATCTTGACTTTCCTTTCCCATGTAATGACTCTACATGGCCTAGACACGGTAATTTCTGTCTTACTCGTACGAATAACAATGAAGCTTCTACACACCGGTCTATGCCCTACTCAACTAGAGTGGACTTTCTGCACCCACAGAAAGGTTCCACACAATAAAAATTGTGACCTAGACAGGGGAATTAACAAGGGCTTGTTCAACTACCAAATGCTCTTGCAATCTTGACTATGGTCCGTTATATGGCGTAACTTTACGACTCACAGTCCATCTGTATCCAAAATCAAGAACTCTTTTGGTTAGCCCGCTAGTAGTTAACTAGTTAGCTCAGAAGTTCAGACGAAACAGTAGATCAGTAGAACAGTAGATCAGAGGTCTATCAGGACAAAAACCTCCCGCCACAAGAACAGTTTCTTTCCTACAGCAGTAGGCCTCATGAATATGCCCCTGGAACCAAACTGACTATAGCCTGCTCCCCACCTACACACAACCCTCAACTGGACAAATCTTTAACCCCTCCCCACATACACACACAACCCTCAACTGGACAAATCAATAACCCCTCCCCACATACACACACAACCCTCAACTGGACAAATCTTGCACCTTACATATTTTTTAATAATTCATTAATGCTCAGTCTATTGTTTTTTATGCTCAGTCCACTGTTCTTATTTGTTTCTTATTTGCTTTTATTTATTTTGTATAAATTGTAGCACTAACAGGCCAGAACAAAGTCCTTGTTTGTTGTGAAACCTACTTGGCAATAAAGCTCTTTCTGATTCTAATTACATCCCGGTACCTAACAGCAGTCTGGGTACCTTTGGCTAGCACGTGGAGGTCTGTGCGGCCCTCCAAGGACATGCCTCTCCAGACCATCACTGACCCACCGCCAAACCGGTCATGCTGGATGATGTTGCAGGCAACATAACGTTCACCACCGCATCTCCAGACTTTCACATGTCACGTGCTCAGTGTGAACCTGCTGTCATCTTTGTAAAGAACGGGGTGTGAACGGCAGACCTGCCAATTCTAGGGTTCTGTGGCTTATGCCAATCGAACCGCACACCAGTAGCATGCACACCAGTAGCCCGCTGGAGGTCATTTTGTAGGGCTCTGGCAGTGCTCCACCGGTTCCTCCTCGCACAATGGAGCAGATACCGATCCTGCTGCTGGGTTGATGCCCGTCTACGGCCCTGTCCAGCTCTCCTCAGGTAATGGCCCGTCTCCTGGTATCTCCTCCATGCTCTTGAGACTGTACTGGGAGACACAGCAAACCTTCTTGCGACGGCACATATTGAAATGCCACCCTGGATCTGCTGGACTACCTGTGCAACCTGAATGGGCTGCAGGTACTGCCTCATGCTACGAGTAGTGACAAGGACACTAGCAAAATGCAAAACTAGAAAATAATCAGGAAGGATAAGGAGAGAGCAATTGTCTGTGGCAACCACCTGCAAAACCATTCCCTTTTTGGGGTTGTCTTGTTGTTGCCTCTCCAGTGCACCTGTTGTCGCTTTCATTTGCACCAAAACAGGTGAAATTGATTCACAATTGCTTATGCTTCCTTAATGGACTGATATCCCTGAAGTTTAATTGACTTGGTTATATACTGTAATGATTACGTGTTCCCTTAATTTTTTGATCATTCGGTAATCTGTCGCGGTAGCCTCAACTTTTTTAAAGTGTATACTGATTAAACAGCCGGCGAAATTTTATGACTTCAAACTGCCACTAGCAAATTATTTCCTATAGCCAACACACAGCTTCTGTTCTTCGGCAATGATGTCATCGGGGTGGGCGTAAACTTTAAACTCAACAAGCTACGTGAAGATAGGTAGCTTTGCTAACTGGCCCATTTTCATCGGTGGACTTCTGCATTGTATTTATCATTGAGAAAAATGCAGCGGTCAAGTTTTATTTGCAAAGGAAGGTACAAGGGACATGGAAGAGTTGATTTGAGGTTTCAGTCGTTTTCATATCGTAATCCAGAGTTGTGGTAACTATTTCTTATTGCAATAAATTACAATGATATGGAAGAATCATTGAAGAAATTATTATAACTTGGTAATAACTAGGTGTTTGTCTTGCTAACTTGGACATTCTGTTACATTTAATTTTTGGTATGCCTCATTTGTCATATTTTCCATTTCATAATGTGCCAAATGTTTTCAATAGGTGACAGGTCTGGACTGCAGACAGGCTAGTTTAGCACCCAGACTCTTTTACTATGGAGCCATGTTGTTGTAATACATGCAGAATCTGGTTTGGCATTGTCTTACTGAAATAAGCAAGGCCTACCCTGAAAAAGACATCATGTGGATGGCAGTATATGTGGCTCCAAAACCTGTATATATTATTCAGCATTAATTGTGCCTTCACAGATGTGCAAGTCACCAATGTCATGTGCACTAATGCACCCCCTTACTATCTTGGATGCTGGTTTTTTAATTGTGCGCTGAAAAGAAGCCGGATGGAGCCTCTCCTCTTCAGACTGGAGGATGCGGCATCCATGATTCCCAAAAATAATTTCAAATTTTGATTTGTCAGACCACAGGACAGTTTTCCATTTTGCCTCACTCCATCTTAAATGAGCTCGAGCCTAAAGAAGGTGGTGGAGTTTATAAATCTTGTTTATATATGGTTTCTTCTTTGCATTGTTAGATTTTTAACTTGCATTTGTGGATGCAGCGACATACTGTGTTCACAGACAATGGTTTTCAGAAGTGTTCCTGAGCCTGTGCTGTGATGTCTACTACAGAATCTCTCCACTACAGAATCGTTGCAATTTTATGTTGAGAAACGTTATTCTTAAATTGTTGCACTATTTGCCTGCACGGTCTTTCACAGAGTGGTGAACCCCTCCCCATCTATTTATACCCAATCATGTTACTAACCTCTTGTCAATTCTCCAAATTAGTTGTGAGATGTTCCGCCTGTTTTTTTTAGCATTACATAACGTTTCCAGTCTTTTCTTACCCCGGTCCCTGCTTTTTTTAACATGTTGCAGGCATCAAATTTAAAGTGGGCATATATTTTTCAAGAAAACAAGAACATTTCTCAGTTTCAACATTTGATATGTTGGCTTTGTACTAATTTTCTGTTGAATATAGGGTTTAAATGATTTGCACATCATTGCATTCTATTTTTCTTTACATTTTGCACAGCGTCCCGACGTTTTTGGAAACTGTGTTGTAGAATTATAATACCATTATCCTTGTAGTAGTTGTGCGCGCATGTATCTGCAAATCCATGCCCCCGAACATGTTCACTGGTCAACAGCAGACATGTTTTTTGACAAACTGGCCTGGCTTCTTTTGAAAACCTATGTCCATAGGTTCGAAATATGAAGGTACGTAAAGATCGATCAGTTGGTGCCAAAGAGGTAAATTATATTTTTCTAAAAATCAAATGATGGAAAATCCGACATGGTTCCCAATGGTACAAATGTTCATAGCGAGAACCGATGTACCAATTTACAAGTCTAGGTCAAATGGGGTAGGCGACTGAATCACCATTGACTCCCATTCATTCTCCATTGACATTCATTCATTCCCCATTGAATTCTGTATGTTCCCCATAGAACATTGCGAAACACTGCATGTTGTGCTATTTGAATAGCGATGTGTAGACTTCTCGTAATGGTTTTCATCCGATCTAACAAACAGATCCACAATAAAATAAAGAAAATAAAGCAATAGTACAGGGAAGCAAAGACTAACAACAGAAAGAGTTGGAACTACTGAAGTTGGTACGATGCCACTGACTCAATAGAAAACGCTGCATGTTGTGCTATTCGGATAGCAATGTGTATCATTTGCTTAGTCTTTAGGCTTCTTGTAATGGTTTTCATCCGATCTAACAAACAGATCCCTGATAAAATAAAGAAAATAAAGCAACAGTACAGGGAAGCAAAGACTCACAATGGAAAGAGTTGGAATGATCGAAGGTGGTACGATGCCAGTGACTCAATAGAAAAAAGGAGCACTGAGACCGAGACGTAGCCTACAGAACCTGTAACAACACTAAATTACCTCAGAATTCCCCCAAATCCTTGTATTAAAGGTAGTTTAAAAAAAAAAAAAACTTTAAATAATGAATACACTGGCTTACAGTTGCAGTGTCACGACTGTAGGTGAAGAAGGCGCCGGTTGCAGGAGTTTGAGGAAGAAATTAGTTTTACTACTCAAGTTCAAACGCCGTATTATAAACAAACTGAGCATGGCATTATTGTTTATTTTATTTTACTACCAGAAGAATATTGCCTTTTATTTTTCATAACAGGAAAACCAAATCGTGTTGATAGTTCACTCCTCCCTCCCCACCTGAGCCCTTCCTTAAGTCCTTGGTACCAAATGTATAGTCGAAACAGGAATGTAAACCGGTGTAGCCCTGGTACCGGGGTAAAGTCCCAGTGGAAATGCGGCAATAGACTCCCATTGAATCACCCTTGACTTCCATTCTCTTTCCGTTGACCTCAATTCATTCCCCTTCGGGGCAAGGACCCCTAATAATAATAATCCTAATAAAAAATATAGCTGGAAGCAGCAATTAAGGGGACCAAGTAATGACAAAAGGAAACTTTGAAGCACCTTGGAATGTATATGTTACTGTAACTAAGCAATTGTCTTAACATTTCCAACTTCAATTAAAGCTGCAATCAGCATTTAGTGGGTTTCAGCATTTTGTTAGCATGAAAATTATGCAATATGGTATGTAGGGTAAAAGACAAACTGTACACATCATGTGTCCAAACATTAACCCAATGTTGGAAGGATGTTTTTTCCTGTCCAATGGTGACCCCATGTAGTTTTTACATACTGGTCTGGTTCATACAACACTTGAAGATCTTCATGCATAGATGCCAAATGTCAAACTACATCAAGATTGGTCATTTGCTGCCATATGAGTAGTGTTTTAAGTGTTTTTCAAAATAACTAAGATGGCTGAAAATCCATGATGGTGTTTTTTTGATAAATTACGCTTTATATGGTCTTTGTGTTTTTGAGTTGCCACAGTATGCAGTAGACTGGCATGTGTTGAGGTCAATATTAGGCCAAAAAGTGCAAAAAAGAAACAGCGCACTGTAGAAACCAGTCAGTCAATCAATGTTTTGAGGAATGAAAAATGTGGAAGGAGCAAATGTACAACTAAACAAAAGA
This sequence comes from Esox masquinongy, assembly GCA_016801175.1. Classification (NCBI taxonomy): domain Eukaryota; kingdom Metazoa; phylum Chordata; class Actinopteri; order Esociformes; family Esocidae; genus Esox; species Esox masquinongy. Next base: position 3,074 of record JACXGI010014113.1, on the reverse strand, counting down.
ATAAGTACATCAGAGTGTCTAATTTCAGAAATGGACGCCTCATGTCCTCAGCTTCATTTAATTCCTTTCTACCATTTGTAACGTAATACCAACCTTAACACATGCCAGTGCATTACATACAGTGACAACCCAATAACACAGATGTTATGTTGAATTTAAATAAACTAAATAGCTTGGTTTAGTATGATGGACAATTATTTTCTAGTACCAAACAAGCATTTTAGAATTATTTAAGGATGAGGTGTTGTAAAAACTTCCCTTGGTGTCTTTCAGAATTCACCTAGCAAATGTACACACTGAAAATGGAAAACACCATTGCAAAGATAAAGTTAAAAAGTATTTTAAAACTAGCCTAGCAACTTCAACATTTAAGTTAGTAAAGTACAGGGTTGGAACTTTTGTTTTTTAAGTGAGGGTGAAACGTTTTTGTAAAGCTCCTGAATTCTAAAATTGTACACAATTGAATATCCTGTTGAGACATGGTGCACCAAGTCAGGCTGAATTACCATGACAGTGAAACATGTAGAACGTCATTACAGCGTGTTTTAATATTTTTTGTTTTAATATTAAAGAATTTGGTAGAGAACTGATAGATCCTCTGATAACTCTCCTTAAACGTCCTAATATGGGTCGTCAATCTCTTAGATGATTTAATCTTGACTGATGCTAGAAGAGTGATCTATTGCCTGTCTTAAAACAGCTTTGTTAGCTGTCAATAGCGTAGCTCTCCAGCACAGCATATCAACAAGCTAGCGAACTTAATGTAGCTCAATTAGTAAATGAGCTAGCTACAATACTGCATACCAGAGCTGTAGTACTAGAGGCCGGACTCGGTCTCAGGTCCAGTCTAGAGACCACTTTTTGAGTGTCTTGGTCTTGTCTCGGTTGCATTTGTACTCGGTCTTGACTTCGTCTCGGACTGTGAGGACTCGTAAATTCTTCCCGAGATAAGCCTAGTAATAATCAGCCCAAAATGATCTGAATAAGTCCCCCTCAATATTCATGAAAGGCCAATCTGCCCCCCCAATAATTTATTATCGTGATAATGCGGGCAATATCTTTGTGAATGTTGGTGTGTTTCTTTCTCACCTGCTCCCTATTTCAAAGCCCGGTCAGCCCACTTTCCAAGTCCATTCCATTTGCCTTTAATGAATTAAACCGATCTCTCTTGAAATCCATGTCATGCTTTACCCTTTACCTTTGTCCTGGAGTCCTATGAGTGAATTTGAAGCGGGAGATCCGATCTCAGACAGACCTAACTTCGCCTTATATATGGATGGTAAATATCCACTTTTCAACTAACTTACCTTTATCAGTAAGATAATGAAAAGGTGCTTGGCCATTTCACTTGAATTTTGAACTTCGATTGGAATACAATACAACTGGGACGGATGGACTTTTGACAAGCATAGTGACCGCTAGTTTCCCGAACAGGCTAGCTAGAACAGCCTACAGCACAGTAGCCTCTATCGTTAGCTATAGTAGCTAGCCTTGCTGGAATATTAACAGTTAGTGACCGGTTTATCAAAAGTCCAATCCATCCCAGCAGTGAGATAGCCAGCGTTTTGTAACCCAATTCAGAGAACAAATGGAACAACAAGCTATCTTAGATTGCTCACATTTTTTTTCATACCTTTCGTCCCTTTATTTGCTTTGGGGTGGTGTTGTCATTATGTTTTGCCGCAGTGCACGACCTCATGAACAAGACAAAGACAGCAGCTGATATCTGAAACTGTGCACTAAGTTGCTGGATACGTTAGGCATTATAAACAGAGCAATAGTTTATTCATCATGTTCTGTAATAAAGGAGACCACCTTGGCAGTAATAGAGCTGACATTTCTATTTTATGGGAATGTCCACTATGAATGGCTGATTGTATTATTTCACTCATTTAGCAAAGTGAGTCTGAACCAGAAACAGAGTCAGAGAGATGAGGGGGAGAGTAGCGTGGATGCTGAGGTGAGTGATTCTACAGAAAAAATGATTCTACAGAATAGCCTTCTGGACCTGTTTAGTTTTAAATGTGTTATAGTGCACTGTGTTACAGTTTGTCTGTTTTGAAGACTTCTGGCCTAAAATATGTTGTTCTCCATGAGACTAAGTTATGCACATGAGTTAATTCTACATAACAAAAAATAGCACAAAAACATAGTTGATATAAAGATAATAGTATATGTTTGTATAATTCAGAAAATCTGAATGTGAAGTAGGTTAAAAATTAAAATAGAATGTAAAAATAGAAGAGTTTTGATAATGTTACCTTTTTCAGGTAGTTTCAGGTAGGGCAGAGAATGTGTTTGGTGTGTGTGGTGGCGCATTACAAAGTATGCGCTGGTTAATTTTCATGTTGATATTGTGCATATTTCACTTCATTAAGCTTCTTGAATGTTTATGGACATCATTCATTTGATGCATTGGAGATAGACTGGGTGTAACGTTTTTATTATTTTTACACATTAATTGACATGTTTTACGGTTAGTCCCTAAAAAAATGGTGCATATGCAAACACTGGAAGTCGCACACTTGCCTCTGACTCTGTCCCCCCTAATTTGTGACTATTTCGCTCTTGGTAACAAGCGCTGTATTTCTTCCAAAGCCACCACACAACCGTGTTCTGCCTTTGGCCCCTCCAGGCAATGACTGTCTACTTTTCTCCAGCCAATGACTATCACTAGCTACGATTAACACGTGCTCATCGTAGCTAGTGTGTGATCCTGTGCACGTACTTAATTCTTCTCTGCATGCTCGGGATCATGTCAGTGAAATCAGCTATTATTTATTGCTGATATGACTGGTCAAAAGACCAATGAAAAACGCCTGAATAGGTTTTTCTATGTAAATGCAGTGAAAGTAACCCAATTTAAAATTAGCGATAAGGCTCAATTTGTTTTTTCTGCAATTTAAACCTGCTGCCAATTCAGTATTCATGGGAAATATACCATACTTCCATAATATGAATACAAAAATACCGTACAATTTCATGTCATATTATGATGATGATCTGACACATCTATAATCACAGTCTCGAAGTGGACTTGTGTTGTTCTGGTCTCAGTCTTGACTCGGACTCGA
>JACXGI010014112.1:0-19627 GCA_016801175.1 Esox masquinongy | reverse complement strand
CACCCGATCCCGCCGAGGACTGGCCGCCGCCACCCAATCCCGCCGAGGACTGGCCGCCGCCACCGGAGCCCGCCGAAGACTGGCCGCCGCCGCCTGAGCCCGCGGCGCCCTCTCCTGTCCCAGCCGCAGCGACGCCCTCTCCATTCCTGGTCGCAGCGGCGCCCTCTCCAGTCCCGGCCGCAGCGGCGCCCTCTCTAGTCCCATTATACTGAAGTCTAATGCTTGTAATTATACTTCAGTATACCATAGTGACATCTGACAAAAATATCTAAAGACACTGAAGCAGCAGACTTTGTGAAAATTCATATTTGTGTCGTTCTCAAAACCTTTGGCCAAGACTGTAGAATAAATACTACATAATATGCAAAAACTCTAAATAGTATCAGCAGTAATAGTTGTGTTTCTTTTGTGTGCACCAACAAACTTTAAAATGTTTAAATCCTTTATGCTATACAATTATTTGTGAAAGGTGTTTGTGTGTGCTAGTGTGAGTTGAGAGTGCATGCATGTGTGTGGAATAAGAGTAGGTGCATGTGTGTGTAGTAAGTGTAGGGGCGTGTGTGTGGAGTAAGAGTAGGGGCGTGTGTGTGGAGTAAGAGTAGGGGCGTGTGTGTGGAGTAAGGGTAGGTGCGTGTGTGTGGAGTAAGGGTAGGTGCGTGTGTGTGGAGTAAGGGTAGGGGCGTGTGTGTGGAGTAAGGGTAGGTGTGTGAGTGTGATCCGTGTGTGTGTGACACACATGCACAGCTACTTCATATCCTAAGGGTTAATTAAGGGTTAAGTAGAGCCACAATATTAAGAAACCGGCAGCATATGTGTCAGTGTCTCTCTCTCTCAATGGTGTCTTCCTACTGCCACTGCACTTGACTCTGCTGCAGCCGCTGGGCTGTCTCACTGGGCCCAGCAACGTTCTAGTTGTGAATAGATGAACACACGATTCAGACAAAGGGGAACATACAGGTGCATCTCAAAACATTTCAATATTGTGGAAAAGTTCTATAATTCAAATCAAAAAGTGACACCTTCATATATTCTAGATTCATTACACATTAAGAAAAACGTTTCAAGCCTTGTCTGTTTCAGTCTTGATGACTATAGCTCACAGCACATGGAAATCACAAATCCACTATCTCAAAATTTACAATACAGAAATGTTGACCTGAGAAGAGCTCTAATCAGCTAATTAACTCCCTGGGCCTTCAAACTCTCAGTCTGGTTCAGAACACACAACAACAATCATGGGGAACACTGCTGACTTGACAGTTGTCCATAATACACTCATTGACACCCTCCATGAGATGGGTAAGCCACAGAAGGTCATTGCTGAAAGGGCTGGCTGTTCGCAGAGTGTTGTTTAAAAGTATATTCATAGAATACTGACTGGAAGGAAAAGTGTGGTAGGAAAAGGTGCACAAGCAACAGGGATGACTGCAGCCTTGAGAGGATTGTCAAGCAAAGCCGATTCAAGAACTTGGGTGAGCTTCACAAGGAGTGGACTGAGGCTGGAGCCACCATGCACAGATGAGTCCAGGAAATGGGCTACAAGCATTCCTAGTGTCAAGCCACTCCTGAACCAGAGACAACGTGAAAAGCATCTTACCTAGGCGAAGGAAAAAAAACAACTGGACCATTGCTCAGTTGTCCAAAGTCCTCTCTTCAGATGAAAGTACATTTTGCATTTCATTTGGAAATCAAGGTCTCAGAGTCTGGAGGAAGAGTGTAGAGGCACAGAATCCAAGTTGATTAAAGTCCAGTGGGACGTTTCCACAGTCAGTGATTATTTGGGGTGCCATGTCATCTGCTGGTTTTGGTCCACTGTGTTTTATCAAGTCCAGAGTCAATGCAGCAATCTGCCAGGAGATTTCATGCTTCCATCTCCTGACAAGCTTTGTGGAGATGCTGATTTCCCATTCCAGCACAACTTGGCACTTGCCCACAGTGCCAAAATGACTGGTAACTGATTTGCTGCCAATGATATTACTGTGCTTGATTGGCTAGCCAACTCACCTGACCTGAACCTCATAGAGAATCTATGGGGTCTTGTCAAAAGGAAAATGAGATACACCAGACCCAAAAACACAGACGAGCTGTTGGCCGCTATCAAAGCAACCTGGGATTCCATACAGTATGTAAGGATTAATTACATACTGTATGTATGTATTTATTCAATGTTATATTTTAATACAAGACTAGCTACTTGTGTTTGATGTAAAGGTCTGTACAAATGTTTACAGTAGTAGACGGATATTGCTATAGGTTACGTATTCAACGTTGACTATATTGCAAGTAGCCTATTTACCCAAAATGCTGCCTTATGTGCTGATATTTCAGTCATGTGATTCAATAACACGCTAGCTAACACTTGTAACTACGTAGCCAATAATTACAAAACAATTAAATGTTGATATATGGGAATTCTACGCTAATGAGCCAAAGCAGATGAATATAATATAGCTTAAAAAAACACTGGAGATAACTGGCAGAAGAAGTGTGAACTGCGTGAAAATTACTTGAGCTAGCTGTCTTTTCTCTGTTTTCTTCATACCTCCGCTGCACTACTGTCCCTGCTGCAGCTTCAGCAGCAACTGATCTTTCATCTGTCTCAGTTTAAAACACAGCACTCGAAACAGACCAACTTAAACCTTTCCAAAAAAAATTGGTAATTTTATGCATTTGGCTCAAGGGGTTAAGTCTTTTTTCACTTTCTCATACTTTTTCAGCACTGCCTTTCCTAAATTATCTAGCTATCGGTTCTTGTTCTGACAATAATAACCTAGATTTACTGACAATCAGTTTGTGTTGCACTCTCTGTGATGATGTGTTTTATTTTGACTAAAAGTCCCAATTTGAGCAACCTCTGATCGGGCCGGCCCATCTTGGAACCAGGCTGGCCGTTACCCACTGGGAAACATGCTTAATATGGATTATTACAACCACAGTGAAACTGTGCAAGTCATGAAAACCCGTCCCACACCCCACCAGCCTGTAAAATATTTATGTATATTTAAAAAGAAATCTTACCACTCCATGAAGGGGGCATGAATAGCCAGATGGCCAATCCACCCGTTTGTGGGGGTTGCTTTTCAGAATTCCATCAGTTATTTAGGAGTTAACAGGATTTTTAACATTAGTCCAAATAGGGATTGAAATCAGCTGTGTCAAATTAAAATACATACATAAGCTCTTCCGTTTATCAGAGAGTCAAGATTCAGTTCGCCCAGAATAACCACTTCAGAAGATATAAAAGTGTCAACAGCACCAGCCAAAGCAGCAGAGGGACGTTATATCCCCGCTACATAAAACATGCAGTTTGAGCAATAGATATACATCAGTAATTAACAACTCAAAAAGCTGAGGTATAGAGATTTTGTGCTTGGAACACTATAAGGCATATATGGCTACACCTTCACCTTTTGTTATCCTCTCACATCTAAAAAACAGTATAGCCTTCTGTGGCAATGTCCACATCATTGATCGACCTATTTAATTGTAAGGTCCGCGGATCGCTCCGGCTCTCGCAGCTCCGGCAGGAGGAAACAACCACCGAAATCCAAGTTCCCAACACACACAAACACACCACCCGACACGTTCGCAATCACCTAAATACTGAACACCTGTTTCACTCCGTATTTAACCTGGGTCTGCTCACACATCTGTGTGAGGTATTGTTTGTGAGAGTACAACTTACTGAGCCTAGTTCCACTGAGTTTACGTTCGTTCTGACCCACGTCTGCCTTCTGTCCTACAGAGTTTCGCCTAGCCCATCGGTACCGTTGCCTGTGCACCGTCTCTTGTCTGGATTTCCGCCTTCCTGCAGCCTGCTCGTTCCCAGTGTGCCATTGCCTCAATTCTGCTTTTGGGACTGCCCGTGTACCGAACTCTGCCTGTCTATCCGACTTCTCGTTGTATTGCCCTTTTGGATTGTCTGCCATTAAACTACCTTTTGCAAGCTCTGCAATTTGGGACCTGTCTCTGGGTATATCCTGTCTCTGGGTTGTATTCTTATATTAACCAGGTTTCTGAGAATACCAGAATATCTGTATTTGAGTGTAAATATCAATCAAATCCATTTCAGACAGCATCTTCACACATTTAAGTGTATCAGTCCAAGCATATACTTTAAATTCTGATGGAGTATCCAAATTTGCATGATCCAAGTTCAAAGAAGTAGGGTTGAAGTCAATGGTAGCTTGTAGCTTTAATGGGTACAGTTACAAGTTTCCCAACCTTTACAACACAGGGTCTAAACTTTCTAGTTATACCATACCACACACCTGTAAGATAAATTTCAGTTTCACAAGACATCCTTATTTCTCCCTACTAGAGTTAGAATAATAGACATGAACTTAATGTAAATTAATAGTCAGCCTAGCTATACTTTATACAGATAGAATGCTGGTTTCCAGCAGATTGTTGCCTGTGCCTCTCCTACGGTGTCTGTAGAACAGCTACAGGTTCAATGCTGTCTTATTCCAGCTGAAATCAGACAAAATCATTAATGAAACTAACTTCAGGCTGTACTGTACACTGATATTGTAATAGTTTATATTGTTGTATACTGCATGAAGCCAAAAGGACGGTAAAACAGGCTAATGGTTAACAGACGGTTTATTACACCAAGAGGAATAATCACCTGACTTTAAAAATGTAAACTCCCCTGTGACTTTCTTATTCCTTGGAACATTATCTGTGATGGGATCTCACACACAGAGATGGGCAAAGATACATCAAAATGTATTTTTAAATAAGATACTAAATACCTTAATTTTAAGTGTATCAAATTAAACTACAAAATACAGCAGCCACACGATGTATCAAAATAAAATACTATATTTTTGTATTTTAAAAATACTTTTACAAGGGAGCAGGAAATCACTTTGCAAACCTTCCATCTATCTGCCTTTTTGATCTATCCCTTCACCAGTACACTGACTCAGTTGATTAAGTTGACAATGATTGATAGCAACAGTTTTCTCTGCCTAACAAGTTATGCGATAAATCTGACTTACGCAATCTGTTAACAGATCAAATATTCACATATCCCTGTGATCAATCAGATAAAGTTTAGTTTTGAAGTAACCAACAGTTTAATGTTTAACTAACAGTTTGCTAATGACTCATAACTGTATCTTAATTTAGTTACTTGTTGTTTGGTAATGAAAGGCCTACTCAGCATCAGCAACAATGACTCAATGACAAACAAGTCATTCATAAGAATTCAATTGATGGCACCTTTATTCATAGCAAGTTGTTTCTAAGTAATGAATCATTTGATTGTTATTCATAAATATAATAATAAATTATGTGTCAGGCAGTCATTCATGCAATGGTATGCAAAATCATGATCCTACTAAACAGCTACTTCAATTAGGGTACAATCATTTAGCAATCAATCATTAATTTATCAATCATTGGACAACTATTTGGAAGTTGAAAACAAACATTTTAGTACTTTATCAACAATTATAAAATTATAAATATGTTTTGATTTTAAATGTAGCCAGAAACGTAATCAGAAAGTAGCAACAGTTCTTTTCAAGGAGTATTAACCCAACTCCAACCACTAAATCTATTGAGAGATGTAGAATACAAGTATAGAGGACACATGCACATCAATAGTGTAGTAAGAACATTTACTTAAACTCCAATAGAGAAAACTACAATAAAGAATACTATAGACCAGGTATTCCAAAACAGTTCTACCAAAAGCAGTCAAACGTTTTTGTGTGTGTGGGTGAGAGAGTAAGCGTGTGATTGAGTAAGTGTGTGGGTGTGTGTGAGAGAGGGAGTGTATTATAATTTAATGTTGTACAACACTGAAACTCTTTTTTCTTCGTGCACAACTGACGAAAATGCAACATAGGCTGAAAGTAGCAAGCTAACATTAACTGTGAGGTCAGCTACTCTATAGTACTACTGAGTTGGCACCAATCAGAGGTAGCATTTTTATGATGTCATCATGTAGACTTCTCATGATGTATTTTACAATATTTTTAAACTACAAAATACAAAGCACTAAAGTAATTTGATACAAAATATGAAGCCATTTTCATCAACCCTATCAAATACAAATTACAAAATACTATTTTGTATTTGAAATACGTATTTTAAATTCATGTATCATAAATACTGCCCATCCATGCTCACGCGCATGTTAGATATGCAGAGGTGTGTGTGTGTGTGTGTGTGTCTGTGTGTCTGTGGGTGTGCTTTGACTACAAGTCGTGCAATGGAACTGTTTTTATGACTTCCCTGGAACCTCCAGATACCATCTGTTGGTATGTCAGTGTTTGTGTGTGTGTGTTTGCATGTGTGCCTGTGTGTATATAAAGCAGGGCTTTTCATCTCCAGTCAGTATTATAGCTTCAGGGTAGAGGCTGTTGCAGATCTTATTAGTAATTCCAATCTGTGAATGTGTGTCTTTGTGACAGGGGTAGTACCATGTTCAATATTAGATCTGCAGGTAAGGTGACAGTGTACATAATTTTCTCACACACTAAGTTATTATGCCCAACTACATTAAAATGCAACCAAACAAGGTGTAATGTGTTATGTGTTTCAAATAAGAAAAAACATCAACATGGTCTTTGTAACATCATGAAAAGTGGTACACAAAGGTCTTGCAATGTTTCCATGAAACATATATAGAACATTAATAGTTTATGTTCTGAGAACAGGGTAACTATGTTTATGGTTGGTGGGCTGTTGATAGATATGGTCTTAAGGCCATCAGAGTTTCAAAATATTTGTGGCTCAGCCATGAAGAACAAAGTATAAGTAAATTAAAAAAAGCAAAACTGTCCAAATGTTTCCAGTGAAACTGGCTCATCCACAGTGCTTTTAATTTAACATCGGTGCAATATTACTACAGGATTTCCCTAGAAAAATGTACTTGATGCAACAATTTACATGTAAATGTCAATCAGGTCAGATCAGGTGAAAAGCAACAATTTTGAAGAGATGACAGAATACCTACAACCCCCATGGTTCATTGCGTTGATCATGACTGATACAATTTGAAATGAAATAAACATAAAACAGGCTTTTGGAGTTACAAACAGTTATGGTAAGGCAAAGGTTCCACTACTGGTTGAGGTTAGGGCTAGGATTAGGTTTAGCCAAGGTCAGCCTATCTAAAGATGGATACTGCTGGAACAGGATTTTGCATCTCTCAGTTTTGCTCAGTTTGTTCCACACCTATTCCTGCCGTTGCTTATTCCTGCATCCCCTTGTTGTTGCCTCAGCACCGCCTGACAAGATAGTTTTAGCTTTCTATTATCCGCTATTCGTGCTACCGATTTCCTACAATCTGTGCGTTGTTGGAGGGAGATCGCTCGTTGGACATTTACCTTGCATGCTTCCTAATTAAGGCTTTCTTGACAGCAGTGCTGGACTAAGTAAAAAAACAGCAGGGTCAGTCCCTTTCTTACTGTATATAGCAAAGAAATACAATGAAAAAGTATGAGAGCAGAATCTTTCTTGCATCAAAAATCCTTAACAGATACTGCTCCCTAACACTGTCTGGAGCAGACACTATAAGAGTAGGATAAGAATACAGTTAGCAGTCTTACCGACACAATTATTCCCAAACAGGTCTGAGAACATGCCAGGAGACAGAAATAGAACTGAGAATGAAAGGTCATAATCATTAAATAAATACATTTCCACAACACTGCTATTGTTTTTAAAACATACAGGTAGGTGAAAAGTTCAGGTTCCACAATGAAAATGAAATAACTTAACTTCCATGGAATCTTCAGAGAATTTTAATATGTAACTAATTCTCAGCCCGACCCACAGAGTTACCAATAAAAAGACCCAGCATGACACATTGGTCAGCACCACCACCTGAAGACAGAGATTTCAGAATCATTGGTAAGATCTCCCATGTTTATATTGTAACCTGACATCTGTATGATCTGACAGTTTAACTAAACTTTTGTCTTCTGATTATTTACTCAGGGGAAATACAGGTTTAGAGAGACCCATCATGGAATTTGAGACAGGTAACACCTAGCAGATTGTCAATCAAATTGTGGGAAATATCCCTTTAGTCTTTAGACTTCTATTTTGCCAGGATATTAGAATTAACAATGAATATCATTACAGATATTGATATAATGTGTGTAAACTGTTGTGCAGTTGTTGGTTTAATGTCTGTTGTACACCGTAGAAAGAAATATCTCACCTAACCACTAACCACAGCTTAGAAAGACTTTTCTTTCATTTTACCGTAGCTATAGTTCCATCCAGCTTTGAAAGCCCAGATTTCATTAAGGAGATTCTGCCTGCAGCAGAGAAGACGGCTCTGTTGTACAAAATATCCTACCTGTGTCTGGCCAAATTCCCCTCTCTGGAGAAAATAATCAGAGCCAATGCTGTGGAGGCCCAGATGGTCTTCTCCTCCTCAGAGGCTCTGCTTCTGCTGGTATTTCAGTCACACTGTTTCCAAACACATTATCTCAGTTAATTTGTATTGAAATGACCTAGCTTACACCATAATATTGACTAAATTTTTTTTTGTTTGTTTACAGCTGTTTACAGTTATGCCATAGTCATTGACATTGTTGTTGTGTGACATGTTTTTATCAACAGTGTGTTAGTACTAGTGATAACATGGTCAAGACATTATTCCCCATGCTGAAGGCTGCTGTCAGAAAAGGAAATGCTCTAGTAGCCACCCAATTCCTAGGGAAAGCCAGGATATGGATCCATGATATCATCAAAGAAGTTGAACGCATAGTTGACATGTAAGTAAAAAGTGTGCAGATTTTTCTGTACCAAACAGGTACATCAACCCAACAAAAAGTAAACTCTCAGCCAACATGTCAAGACAGAAAATATGTCAATTTTTAAGTAAAAATAGATACATACAAAACCACATCTATAATGCAAACCTACTACGAACTATAATCATTCATATTATACAACATTGTAGCTAGGTATGGGAAAAAGCTTTCAGTGTGTTAATAATGAAACCGACGTGGTTTTCAACTCTATAGAGAGCACACTAGATGGGGTAGGTGGATGCCTGTGACCAAGGTCAATCATACATGTTATTGTGTTCCTACTACACTGTTACAGTTACAAGAAGCTCAACATCGGGGTGGCGAGTGCTACCAGTGATGTTATTTTAACCAAAGAGAAAACTGACGAGGACATTAAAAAGATGACTGCTGAACAGTCGCTTCTGCGGGAGGCTGTTGACACCTACAAACGTAAACTGAATGACATCCAGGTGAAGCTGAATGAGACCAATGACCAACTCAACACTGCTGAGAAGGAGCTGCAGGATCTGGTTAAAAACATTGGCAGTAGAAATTCAAAGTTTGGCATTTTTGCTGCCGTGTGTCCCTTCATAGGGTGGATTGTTAATGCTGCGCAGAAGGCGGTCAATGACCCTAAAGACAGCGCAGCCATTGACGTGGCCAAGACCAAGTTGAATAAGGCTCAGCAGGAAAAGTCTGAATTGACCAGTAGGGAGTGGATGGCCCAAACAGAGCTGATAAATAACCAGATGAAACTGTCAAGAGCCACATTTGACCTCGGTAAGGAAGAACAATAGACTTCATGGTTTTCTGCATAATGGAAATTCATATTTTTATGCCACCAACTTTGCTAGTGTAGAATAACATTATTTTGTGAATGCAGTAAACAATTGTGTTGAAGAACTTGTCAAACTGTTGTTAGACTGTTGAGAGGTAACTATGGCAGTTCTGCTTTGTTTTCCAGGCGGTGTCCCTGATCCGGTCCATCTGGCTGATGTTCAAACCAGCCTCACCAGGATCCAGCAGATTCTTTTGCAGCTCAAAGGCTTCTGGGAAAAGGTTGGGGTGATGGTGACCAGTTTGGAGCAGAAGACCTTTGCTGGGGAAAATCTTGTTGGATTCCTTGATGATTCTGAGTTTAAGGATATGTTCTATACTTCCTTGGAAGTTGCCTCAAAGGTGAAGAGCAACATTTTTGCTACCGGCACTCTGCCAGTATAACCTGCCATTTTCTTTACCAAATGTCATCAATGACCAAACAGATTCATATTTGATATGTAAATTATCTTGCAAATGTTTTATTTTACAAAAGAAATGGCAAGCTCTTGTATATAAATCCTAGATATCCTCCTTAACATTGTAATACAGTTCTGAAATGTCAATTGTAGGGTTTATATTGTTGTTTCTTATCCATAAGTGAGAAACATTTAAATTCAGTTTAGTCTATTTAATCTCCTATGTTTTTCTGAATTCACACACCTTATTGGCCCTGAACTGAATATTGGATCAAAAATACATTTAAGTATACAGACACATATACAGGTGGGTGACAAATTGAAGGAAAAACAAACATATAGGGTTTCAGTAAGGTGTGGGGCCACGAGCCACTAGAACAGCTTCAATGTGCCTTAGCCTAGATTCTACAAGTCTCTTGAAGTCTACTGAAGGCATGGAAAACCATTCTCCCAAAAATATTCCCTTATTCAGTGCTATCTGTAACCTAATATTGAAGCCACTCTCAAAGATCCTTCCCTTATGCCATCTTGATCCCAACACAAAGTCAACTGGGCCTTTTCAGCATTTTTATATATGCCACAGGGCATTATAGGACGTTATTTGCATAATTGTATCATGCAGTACACCTGTATGGAAACATCAGCATTCGTTATGTTCCTCCCTCCCTTCATTCATTCATTTTTCTTTAATTTGTCACCTGTCTGTATTCAGATGCTTATTAAAAAATAAATTCCATCTTTCCCTAATCTAATGTATCTTTCCTGTTTTACTTCATAGGCTTGGGATGCATTTAAATCTGGATGTCAGAGCGTCATGGGCATGTTTAGTGTCCAGTCAAAGGATGCCTACACGTTCCTGGAGACGAGCCCATCCTCTCTCAGCCCAGAAGAGTGGAAAAAAGAGTATGATGCTGTCAAAGGGCAGCTGGAGAACTTTTATCCTGCCCTCCAGGAGAAGCAAGACAGTGAGGAACAAACGGCCATCGAGTGACCAAACTATTCAGACAAGAAGTTGGCCATGTGTTGACAACCGCTGTCACCAAGTCAATAACATACATAGGGGGTGGGACTGATTCTTATCTTGGTGGCATGTACGTTTTCTGTGCCTTTTCAATCATTCCGTACTGTTGGGTACATTTCTATTATTGTGTTGATCATAAGGAGATGCTGTACTTTGTTCTTCAGAGCTCATGTCATCTAACAGTATATTTGGATAATTTTGTTGATAGCAGAAAACTTTGATTATGCTATGCTTCAAATAGATACACTTCTGGTCTGCCAGCTCTTAAAGACCTCTCTGTAGTTCAACAGAGTTTGTATGCACATGAGCTTAGCGACATGTAGATGCTACAGTATTGATAAATAATCTTGTATATTCCCAGTGTTTTTAAAACAGTCAAATGGTATTAGTGACCTGGGATGTGTAAGGTGATATATCAATGTAACTACTGAACCTCTGTTCTTTGCTACTTATCCACTATAATTTGTCCCCCAAGAAAACTTAAATCAAATTAAATCAAAGTTTGCTACAATGGTCTTTGATTTTATAATGGATTTACACTAAATAGGAGAAAGCATTGTGTCTTGTTTTCAAAGATCATCTAGAATAGACCATCACTCGCTGCCTATGGGAAGAGAAAGAGAGGATCCGTGAGTTAAACACATAATGAATAAACACATTGATATGCTCCCATGGTGTATTTATGTGCACACCCAAAAACAGATAACGTCTCGATCCAAATTGAATATTTGTCAGGTCATTCACCTGCTACATAAACCGCTGTAAAAACGGTGCTCAGCCAATCACTGAATACTACTAATTACGTATGCAAATGATTAGTAAAAAGACACAACATCTAATTATAAAATAGTAGAAGTCTAAAGCAGCATGCGATTCTTCCATCAGCCTTCGATTCGATTCGATAGTGATTCTTTCTGTATTTCACCCATAAGGGATTTTTGATTAGCTTCAAATAAGGTCTCAGTTTTCTGTATGCTTAACCCGGCTCGCCGTTTTGATAACCATTTAAATCTTTCCAGAACAAGTTGACAAATGTCAGCATATTTGATCCAATTAACACACTCTGGCTTGTATCCTCAAACTAGGTTGTGGGTGTGGATGGCTAACCTAAAGAAGGATCACAAGACTAGTTCTAAAGAATAGACCCTGTTATCCACTAGGAACACATTCCCATCTATGCTTCCTGGAACCGTATCATAAGACATCTTATTATGGTTCAAGATAGGGTGATTAAAAGTTTTATTTGAATCCACAAACTCCTGAGTTATTGCATCTTGCATCCTTTTTGGCAAGAAGAAACATTTTTCCACGACAATAGTTATCAACCAGTCTTGTTAGCGTCTCCAAATTTACAATACCCGAGTTGTAGCTGTTGAGTGTAATGCCTTTTGCTTTGAGACAGGTCAGACCTTACGGTTTTGTAACTGTATGACTTTGGGCCACCACTAAAAAATTGTGAAATGCTGTCACCATCTGGTAACTCATCGGTCAAGTCACCCAAGAACGGGCCTAGAGGGGGCACCCAATCCCTGTGGCGTGTGACAAAGATCACTGAATCAGCGTCTGTGTAGAGCACACGGCTATCCAACTTCTCCGAGAGTGAATACAACTCGAGTCAAGCATAAGCTGTTGTAAAAGCAGCAATAAAAATGTTGCCGTTACGTAGTTTGATTGGTCTGTTTTGTTTAACGCCACTGTACCATCGCAACTGTGTCTGAGATGAAAGAGAAATGACTAACTTCTATTTCACTGGAAAAAAGGTAGTGGCTAAACTCCTCCGGATCTATAAATAACAGTGTTCAGAAGGTTAGTCTGCTCACCCATCTTACCCCAAAGACTATTCATTGCCAATTTAGCCAAAGATCGCCTAGCACTGATCGCCTAGCACAACAATGTTCTCCTTGTCAAGCTGCACACCCTCCTTTTCATGATATTCACAAATATACTGTCCTTTAGCATCCTCGTCAACCACTGATGGTGGGAACCCGCTAGCTTCCTGCTTGTGCTTCAGGAATGTTCTCATGAAATCTGCAAAAAGATTATCTGATAATTATCTGTCCTGGTGAAATCCCAGACTTTGAATATTCTCACAATGCGACAACCTTTCTCGACAGCCTTAACCAGCTCAATAGAAACCCATGTACCAGTTAAAGCTCTTTCTGAATCAATATGTGAACAATCAGTAACCTGTTTTTCAGACTCTACACAAGGGAAAGAACAGCTTACCGCCGACCCTGTGCGGTAAAACGGGGTGATAAATGCCTTTCGGTGGACACACAGTAGCCCTAACAATACCAAAGTAGGTGTCCAACGGTTTGAAATCTCGAAAGATTATGTTTATTATATCAGATACGTTTTGTCTTGATGCAGAATGGGTAAAGACTACAGATGTCGTTATACGGAATAGTCTCCCCTTCTTGAGATGTAAACTTCCAATGAATTGCGTTGGTATGACCACCGAAAACAGCATCCCGAGGGTCAAGGTGCTCTGGAGCATCTAAGGTCTTCAAGAAAGTTTGTACATCTGCGGATGTGTTTTTAAGCTGATTCCACTCACACTCCCATATGTATTGAACATGTATGTTGTGTTGTTCTTTTAAAGCCTCAAGCTTTGTCAGCCATTGTTGGTGCATCAACCCGTACTGAATATTTGTCACCGGGTTGGTGCTTGTTGAACAATGACACTTTGGGTGTCCGTGCCAGAAAACAGCCTAGAAATTCATAGACTGTGCACAGTCTGTGAATTGAGTTGTTTGAGAATGTCTTCTGACAACGGTGGTAGTTGTCTGAGGGGACCAATGCAATGGTGTCCTTGGTGAGGAATCTGTTGCAAAAGACTTTCATGCAAGCCGAAGCAATCGTAATTGACCGTAATGGGTCAATACCACCACACTCCAGGAACTCGAGTCTGTAGCGCATACAACCCATAGCACATGGCAAAGCCGCCAGCTTCATCAGTAGGAAGTAATGACTATCAATGTATCTCAGATTGAATGTGCTGTCTGTAAAAACCATGAGCTTGCTAGCATTAGCAATAAGTGTCATACCAATACCATTGTTAGCAAGGTACTGAATCAAGATGTAACCATTGAAACCTTTCGAGTTGTGTGCTATAAAGGTGTAGTCAGTATATTTAGGTTTCTAAACTTTTGGAAAAAAGCAGCAACACAACCGGCCGATCTCTGGCCAAACACCATATCTCGTTATCAAAGCTTATTGCGCACACAAAATTTGCAGTTTGTATTCCGTTCCGAGGATTAGC
Source organism: Esox masquinongy (assembly GCA_016801175.1). NCBI lineage: Eukaryota > Metazoa > Chordata > Actinopteri > Esociformes > Esocidae > Esox > Esox masquinongy. The sequence goes on along the minus strand of JACXGI010014112.1, from coordinate 5,344 downwards.
AGTTGTCTCAAAATCATAAAATTTGAAGTGCTCAGTGTGGTCCTTGGGCTTAGAGGGTTTTATGAAACACTGATGATTAATTTCAACAGTCAGGTCCACGTTATAATTGGGACACATGTTAGCCGTGCACTTGTGCGCTTTATAGTTGGTAATACTAACATTGTGATGACAGCCACAATCCACACAGTATTTCTTCTGGTCACACCTGCTAACCCAACGACCCACACCTTTGTGGAGCTTCAAGCCTTAATGCTGTCTATAACAAAAGTCAGAATAACATATCCGCTTACAGTCTGGCCACTGCTTTGTGTTATGGGGTTGGGTATGACAATCTTGATGAAGACAAGACACTACAGCTATGTTTACAGCCATGATCACCATGGGTGTTAAAACCTGTATAACACCACTCACAAACATATGATACACCCAAAAAACCCTTCAAATTCATGATATCATAGAAATGGTTTTTGTGTAAGTACATAAAGACAGTTCTACGGTGGGTGTCCTCGCTGTTTTGAAACTTGGTAAAGTGACCATCTACAGGCCAGCTCGACCTGTAGTTCCCGGTTCAGCCCCCTACGATACACCGTAAGGAGCGCAGCCTCACTCCACCCACTACCCGCAGCCAAGGTGCGGAACTCCAGGGTGTATGCAGCAGCGGTGCGTATCCCCTGCTTGATCTCGCACAGGTGATCCCTGACGTGGCGCCCAGAGACGGGGTGGTCAAACACCTCCCTGAACAACGATAGGAACTGAGCCTCTGAGCCCAGTTCGGGGCTGTTGGCGGACCATAGAGCAATGGCCCACTCCAGGGCTTTGCCTGTCAGCAGGGAGATGACGAAATCCACCTTGTTCTTGTCGCAGGTGAACTGGCTCGGGTGGTGGGTGACGTACAGCGAGCACTGCATAAGAAACCCCTTGCACTTTCCAGGAGACCCGTCGTACTTACTCGGCAGGGAAACGAAAGGAAGGGAAGCGGAGGCAGTAACCACACCGGACGGAGGAGGCGTGGGCACGGATTGCCGTAGCAACTGACACAACTCCTCGATCCTCTCCTCCTGTTGCGACAGTCGCGCTTGAAGTTCCGCTGGATCCATCGGTGATGGTGAGGTGTTCTGTAATGTACACCGGGACCAGGGGTTTGAGGTTCCAATTGCGGAACGCAACTGTTGATTTATTAGCAGAAGCACAAGGGATACGGCACGAGCAGAACGAGAGAGACAGGCAGGCAGATTCGGTAACCAGGTGATCAGCCCGCGAAGACGACAGTACAGGAAGGGGCAGGCAGGCAGGATAATCCACAGGGCATGCAGGCAGGTACAGTAACCAGGTGATCAGTCCGCGAAGGCGACAGTACAGGCAGTGGCAAGCAGGTAGGAGAATCCACTGGGCAGGCAGGCAGGTCAAGAGGCAGGCTTCTATACACAGAGACAAACGAGGACAGGGCAAGGAAAGGAGAGGACAACAGGCTGGGAATGAAAACAAGGAAGAGCGCTATGCGAAGGCTTGGCAGGTCCACTACGAACAATACATCACACCTGAGTGGAGGTGGAGAACAGGCTGAAATAGAGAGGTAACGAGTCGCAGGTGTTCAGTATTCCGGCGATTGGGATCTGGATTGAATGTTGGTGGTTCTGGGGGAAGTGTTTTTTCTTTCCAGTTTGTTAATGTTTATGCTCCCTGTAAAGGGGATGAAAGGGTCCAGCTGTTTGAGAACTGAGACAGGACCAGAGGGGTATAATACGAATGTAGTTCAACCTACTCAGATTTAACTCAGGGTTATCAAGGAAAGTCAGGGTTGACAAACTCTGATTGCCTAAAGTGGTGTTAAACGGTACTATGACTGTGATGTTTGTTAGTTAACTCTGTTAACTTACTGGAGTTTGTGCACATTTGCCAAAAAGGGGTGCATTCGGCAACGCAGGCTGTGTTTTTGCACAGTGGCTCATACTCCGTATTCTTCCCCGGAAGAATGCAGGTTTATAATTTCAGGATATGAGGAGTTTAAAGCAAGGTTACCGGCTAAATCTAAAACCGTGGCGACCAACAAAGTCAGGGAGGCTTGTTGGCAGCGCATTGCAGACAGTAAACTTGTAAGAGAAGTGTTCTTGTAATATATTCTCTATTTTATCTTACAGACTTATTTTATTTGTAGTATGATTGAGATGTAAAGTAGAGAACAAGTTAAATAGTCTATCTAAATATGTGAAAAATACTAAGAATATTCAATTATGACCTACACAATGGGCTACATCTCTGAAATTGACCGATTGCTCACTGTTAAGGATTTAAGATATAGGCTACTCCATAAAGCATCTAAGTTGTAGGGCTACCTATTTTGAGTGTTGAATTGTTGAGAGTTGAGTCTGGAGTTCAACTAATTTAAGTAAAATAGCAGTTGGTTATGGATGTTATATGTTTATTGTTATGTTGTGAATTGTACACTTAAACAAGATATAATATATAGAAAATGCTTCGATAAGAAATTAAAGAACAAAAAGACAAGATTGCAGATTTTCTGAGAGTGAAACCGAAACTAAGATGATGAAACTCATGATGTACACTTTGTAAATGATGTGATAACATGGTATATGGTATAGAAAAATGATCATTAACAGAGATATCAAAACATTATTTAGAATAGCCAATTAGAGATTCCCAAGAATCTGTTGGGTGTGAAGGAAAAGTACAACCACTTTACGGTGACCGGGTGCACTCTGTTGTATGGGATAAGACAGGTGTGTGACACAAAACCCCATACTCTAAAAACGTGGTCCTTGAGGGTGCAGGACTTTGGGGTGCTTTACTCCCCTTGGTAGGTTGCCACATGTTGTGTCTTGTGTGGTTGTGAAACACGGGAACAGAGCGTCTGTTTAGCATCCGTCTTCACTAGTACTCATCCACCATTTTCCTTTTCGATTCTTCCAGAACTATCTTTTTCTAACACTCTCTACTGGCACTTGTACATGGGCACTGAATACATGCAATGCATAACAGTGAAAACAAAACCACAGATATTGATGAATTCCTTGTGTGCCAAGCCAAGGCCCTGTCCTAAAATACAATTAATGATAAATTAAATTATAAATTAATAGTAAATTAAAATCTTTTATATCCAAGAAGCCATATGTGAGGTTACTCAGGAGACTTTAGGGGAGAGGTATAAATCTGTATACTTTTGACAGAAGTTTTGAATGGCCGGCACTGAATGGGTGTTTGAATGAGTGAAGAAAAGAATGTGTGTGTGTGCTCAATAAAGTGAATGATTGGGTTGTGTTTCTTATTATTACAAATTCACCACTTTACTTGTGTTTTCTTTTGATCTGAGTCCTGATGAAAAGCTGTAGCAATGGAAACATACCATAAATTCCCTGTAATTATTAGACTATAAACCATTGACCTTGTTCAATATATTGACCTTGTTCAGCATAATCAGTGTTTTGAGAACTAAATGAATAAATCTACTGACTAGAACACTATGCTATATCTCACGAATGCTTTACATTATGGGCATACCCTCCAAATGGCTATTGTCATACATACGCTGGTGATTCAGACACAGATCACTTTTATTTGGTCTATTTGAAGTTATTTGTAGTTATTTTGAAAAGCTATTACTCTCTATTTTATTTGATATAAGTAAGCAATTATCATTTATTTTGGGTATTGATGTCTTTGACAAGAAAACTTACTTGCCTATCCTCAGCCTGTACAGTCTTTGTCACTAGCTCTCTGGTCCAGGCCCATTTACTTAAAAACGTCGCTAAATAGGTTAGAAGCAGTGCCTGGTCCATACAATAAGCATCACTTTTCTTAGGTGAATAAAATACAAAGGGTACACATAGATCACACAAACGAAGTAGAGACAGCCATTTGTGATGCAATTTATCAAAACGGTGGACTCATTTGGTCAGATGAACCAGAATTGTTACAAGTTATTCATCAATATACACCGATCAGTCATAAAATTATTATGACCACTGACAGGTGAAGTGAATAACACTGATAATCTCGTCATCATGAACATTCTTTCATCAAAGATGATGTGTAAGAAGCAGGAAAAATGGGCAAGCGTAAGGATCTGAGTGGCTTTGACAAGGGCCAAATTGTGATGGCTAGACGACTGGGTCAGAGCATCTCCAAAACTGCAGCCCTTGTGGGGTGTTCCTAGGCTGAAGTGGTCAGTACCTATTAAAAGAGGTCCAAGGAAGGAAAAGCGGTGAACTGGCGACAGGGTCATGGGCGGCCAAGGCTCATTGATTAATCAATCAATCAATCAAATTTATTTATAAAGCCCTTTTTACATCAGCAGTTGTCACAAAGTGCTTTTACAAAAACACCTGGCCTTAAACCCCAAGGAGCAAACAACAGTAGTGTTGAAATTCAGTGGCTAGGAAAAACTCTGTATGAAGAATGAATGTGGGGAGCGAAGGCTGGCCCATGTGGTCTGATCCAACAGACGAGCTACTGTAGCTCAAATTGCTGAAAAAGTTAATGCTGGTACTGTGTGTCAGAACACACAGTGCATCGCAGTTTGTTGCATATGGGTACATGTTGCATATGGGTTTGTTGCCTACAATGGGTACTTGAGCATCAGAACTGGACCACGGAGCAATGGAAGGAGGTGGCCTGGTCTGATGAATCACATTTCCTTTTACATCACGTGGATGACCGGGTGCGTGTGCGTTGCTTAGTTGGAGAACACGTGGCACTGGGGTGCACTATGGGAAGAAGGCAAGCCGACGGAGGCAGTGTGATGCTTTGGGCAATGTTCTGCAGGGACACCTTGTGTCCTGCCATTCATGTGGATGTTACTTTGACATGTCCGATCCATGGAGGCCCCACCTCGCAACTTACAGGTCTTAAAGGATCTGTTGCTAACGTCTTGGTGCCAGATACCACAGCACACCTTCCAAGGTCTAGTGGAGTCCATGCCTCGACAGGTCAGGGCTGTTTTGGCGGCAAAAGGGGAACCGACACAATATTAGGCAGGTGGTCATAATGTTATGGCTGATCGGTGTATATATATAACCCTCTTGGGCATGGAGTTCACCAGAGCTTCACAGGTTGCCACTGGAGTCCTCTTCCATTCCTCCATGACGACATCACAGAGCTGGTGGATGTTAGAGACCTTGCGCTCCTCCACCTTCCGTTTGAGGATGCCCCACAGATGCTCAATAGGGTTTAGGTCTGGAGACATGCTTGGCCAGTCCATCACCTTTACCCTCAGCTTCTTTAGCAAGGCAGTGGTCGTCTTGGAGGTGTGTTTGGGGTCATTATCATGTTGGAATACTGCCCTGCGGCCCAGTCTCTGAAGGGAGGGGATCATGCTCTGCTTCAGTAT
>JACXGI010014111.1:0-19630 GCA_016801175.1 Esox masquinongy | reverse complement strand
ATTCCATTGTGGCCAATGGTATGGGCTGAGTAAAAAGCCAGCAACAACTGCAAATACACAGTGCCCCTTGATATTTTTGCATATTATCACAGTATAGACTCTCCTGAAAATTTCCTACTATAATTTTTTACAATATACACTAAGGAAAGTGATTATTTTTATTTTATTAAAATCGCGTTTTTTGTCTGACTTCTATTTTAAAATCCTTAAACCGGAAGTCTTATTGTTGCTACGGAATCTGTAATGTTGCCTGCATGACGCTAATCTGACACAGACATCTGACTTCACCATCAGCGGCTTGTGAGCAACATTAAAGAAACACTTCCGGGTCACGAAAATTAGGACATTTTCTAAATAAAAGAGGCCAACGTATTACTTCAAAACTGATATAAATTGAATTTATTAATTGTTTAAGAAAATGTACCTCTCAAAACATTGACAACAATTCATATTTTATCATATTTCAATAAAAAGTGGGTATTAAAACACGTTCCAAGGTAAAAATTCAGACAATGCAAATGACTGAATATGGAATTCATATTGCCTAATAGATCAATAATTATTGAATGTTCCACAGAGAATGCAATGTAGGAAATGTCCAGGAGAGTGTGTAGAGTAAGTCAAATCTGTCTAATCATGGGGAATGGTGTGCTACATCTCGCAACACAATATTTTTCACACCCTCTAGCCCCCAATGCAAAACACTATAATAGACTGTACATGTATATATTACCCTATACAGAAAAAACTATTCTATATGCTGCAGTGAATGTATTGTAAGAAATGTTCAGGAGACTGTATAGAGGGATTATATGCTAAAAAATCAAGTGGCACAACGTATTTGCAGTTGTTGCTGGCATTTTACTCCGCCCATACCATTGGCCACAATGTAACTCAATGGATATGAAATACGCCAAAGATCTAAAGCAGCACTCATCGTCTTCACAGTCTGATTCTATCTGCTGCTCTGGGCTGGATTACTATGTCTGACTGTTAGTCCCGCCCCCTAATTATGTAGCTTAAGGACAAGGAAAAACAGAAATGGAAAGAATACGGAAATAAATAAATACAGAAATAAAAGAATACAGAAATAAATACAGAAATAAATATACACAGAAATAAGATCATAGAAATTAATAAAAAAATAAATAAATACAGAAATGAATGATCAAGGAAATAAATAAATAGGGAAATAATATTAATACATTTATTATTATATTTGTATATATATATATATATATATATATATATATATTGATACATTTATTTATTTATTCATTTATTTCTAATTTTGGCAGGTTTGGTCCTCCATACTAGAGGAGACAATTACACACAAAGACAAGGGGAGCAGAGGGAACATATAAACAGTGCTGGAAAAAATTAAGAGACCACTCCTAATTTTTCTTCAGTCAGCATCTCTACATGTATGGCAGCCATTCCATTCCAGTGTCTGTTAAATTTCAACAGAGGCACACCTCATTTTACTTAATGAGTTACTGATTAAGTTACCTGAACCAAATCTAATTTAACGAGGAAAAGTATAAAAACCGCTGCTGTGGTCATCGCTATCCTCTTGCAATAGGACCAGCTGGATGGCAAAAACAGTGCAAGTAGTACCTCAAAGATGATTTGAATAAAAAAAATAACTATTCAGCATGACAAAAGAGTTGAAAAGGAAAGCTTTGAGTGAGGAAAAGAAGGGTTCATTTCTGGCTTTACTGGCAGAGGGATACAGTGAGCGTCAGATTGCTTCCATCCAGAAAATTTCAAAGACGGCAATTCATAAAATCAAGGTCAAGCAACAGACATCGGGGACAACAAAGCTACAGACTGACAGAGGGTGAAAACGACTGTCCACTGACCGAGATGACCGTCAACTCATTCGAATGTCATTCAACAACCACAGGATGACATCAAGTGACCTACAACAAGAATAGCAAACAGCAGTTGGGGTGAAGTGCATGGCGAGGACTGTTTGAAACAGGCTCCTAGGGGCAGGGCTGAAGTCATGCAAAGCTAGATAAAAAGCCCTTCGTCAATGAGAAGAAAATAAGAGCCAGGCTGAAGTTTGCAAAAGACCATAAGGCTTGGACCATAGAGGAATGGAGTAAGGTCATCTTCTCTGACAAGTCAAATTTTCAGCTTTGCCCAACACCTGGTCGTCTAATGGTTAGACAGAGACCTGGAGAGGCCTAGAAGCCACAGTGTCTCGCACACTGTGAAATTTGGTGGAGGATCGGTGATGATCTGGGGATGCTTCAGCAAGGCTGGAATCGGGCAGATTTGTCTTTGTGAAGGATGCATGAATCAAGCCAAGTACAAGGTTATCCTGGAAAAACACCTGCTTCCTTCTGCTCTGACAATGTTCCCCAACTCTGAGAATTGTTTTTTACAGCAGGACAATGCTCCATGCCACACAGCCAGGTCAATCAAGGTGTGGATGGAGGACCACCAGATCAAGACCCTGTCATGGCCGGGCCCAATTTCCAGACCTGAACCCCATAGAAAACCTCTGGAATTTGATCAAGAAGAAGATGGATGGTCGCAAGCCATCAAACAAAGCCGAGCTACTTGAATTTTTGTGCCAGGAGTGGCATAAAGTCACCCAACAGCAATGTGACAGACTGGTGGAGAGCATGCCAAGACGCATGAAAGCTGTGATTAAAAATCAGGGGTTATTCCACCAAATATTGATTTCTGAACTCTTCCTAAGTTAAAACATTAGTATTTTGTTGTTGAAAAATGAATATGAATTTGTTTTCTTTGCATTATTTAAGGTCTGAAAACAAAGCATCTTTTTTTGGTTATTTTGACCAGTTGATGTTTTCGCAAATAAATACTCTAAATGATAATATTTTTATTTGGAATTTGGGTGTAATGTTGTCTGTAGTTTATAGAATAAAATAAAAATGTTCATTTTACCTATGAATAGTAAAACCAGAGAAACTGATAATTTTGCAGCAGTCTCTTAATTTTTTCCAGAGTTGTATACATGACAGGACTAATGACTAGATGAGAATGTGACAGGAGTGCAGGATGGTATGATGAACAGAGCAGTAGTGTCAGAAGGCCAGTGACGTAGAACACTGAAGCCTGCCCGCAACGGGAGGAAGAGGCAGCAGATGGCGCAGTCGCCATGGGGTTACCAAGGCAAATGAGGGCACAGTCTCAGCTGGGAGTGGCGCAGCAACATCATGAATAGTGATAGGTCCATAGTACTGCTACAAGCTGCAATGAAAGTATTTAATGGGGATACTATGGAGCAGTATTTAAGATGCTGGAAAATAGTGAAAGGAGAGGCAACTTCAACAAATCTGCTTTGTAAAAATACGTAAAAACAAGAAACCAGGCAAGCCTAGTTCAGCCGGCCTGCAATAGAATGCGTTACCCTCTCAAGATTCAAGCCCGGGTCACCCACATGAAAGGTTGCGTCATTAACCACTACACCACAGAGCTGTACATTTGCTGGGTGTCAGTATAGCCTCTTGACATTATATAATTTAACATCATGCCAAGTTTGAATATTTCGTTAGACACCATTAACCATTGTGTTGAACTGAGTAATGTTTCTTATTAAGTTTACCTCCACCACAAATAGTATCTATGAACTGTATGACTTTTGCCACTGGCCGTTTTAAAAGCTTAGTAATCAGTAATATGTCGCTAGACGCCATTAAGCATTGTGTTAAACTGAGTAATGTTTCTTATTACGTTTTCCTCCACTACAAATAGCATCTATGAACTGTATGGCTTTTGCCAATGGCCATTTTAACAGCTTATTAGCCATTCGTGAATGACATTGATACATTGACTACTGTATCAATATAGGTGACGATAACTGACTTTTTCGTCATGTGAAAAGACGAGAGAATCGTGTAGCCAGCGAAGTGTTTGTCTATCCTGAAGAAATCCTAATACATAAATCGAAAATCCACCAGAAATAGTCGCAATATAACAGTAAACAGTTTCATTTTAGGCTTCCCATACCGTAGCTACGGAAGATTGTAGCCAGCAAAGTTTTGTCTATCCTGAACAAATCCTCTTTTGCCAATGGCCGTTTTAACAGCTAATTAGCCATTCGCAAATAACATTGATACAGTATCTATCAATATAGGTGACGATAACTGACATTTTTGTCAAGTGAAAAGACGAGAGAATCATGTAGCCAGCGAAGTGTTTGTCTATCCTGAACAAATCCTAATATCCACCAGAACTGTTTTATTCTAGGCTTCCTATTACGTAGCTACATAAGGTTGTAGCCAGTGAAGTTTTTGTCTGTCCTGAACCTCAGGCATAATGTGTTTCACTATCACGAAGTCGAACACAGGACTTGTAATACTGTAGCCCACGTCTCTAACCACTACGCTATTTAACAAGAGGTAGTCAGTCACTCATTTCACTCACTCACTCAGTAAGAGAGATTTGCTCTTCTAGGCCAGCCCCGCTTACGCGGTCCGGCAAAAACATTTGAGCATATTAATTCTGGCAGCTGCACTGAGAGGAACCTGTATTTTTCACCGAAAAATGTTTAGTCAATCTTTTTAAAAACTTTCTTCCAATCATTCCTATTTGGTCTGACCTTCTAACCGGAGACTTAAAAAGATTTTCATCATGTATTCAAAAGTGCTGCCAAACAGTAAAAGCACAGCAATCAGCGAAGTAACATTCAAAAACACGAAACATTTGTATTTAGGCACTGAAAAACAGTGTGTCGATGAATGGATTGCTAAACTGTACACTTTGTAGATATCCTACCAAAGAGTCATATTTCAAAAATTTGATCAAAAAAGAGGAAAAGACAAGACATTTACCCAAAGCCTGAAGATAGCTGGAATAAGACAAAGTACCAAAACATCTAAGAAGGTCATTTCAAAGGCCACCTAATATCAATTCCAAAATGTTTTCTCTTAATAAGTTAAAGTGTATGACAGTAGGGTTCAATGAAGCTCTTCTTGATCCCACACCTGAGTAACATTCCCAAGGTAGCATGACATCAACCATATGGAAGTTCCCCAAAAGCACAACTGTTGGCTAAATTCCACACTACAATATCTGCTGCATTTTCAGGTTGTTAAAGATACTTTCATAAGTATAGACCCACTTTCCCTCACAAAGTGTACTCACAGAATAGATAACCTTGTTAATTTAATGCAGATGTCAGTGCTGCATCAAGGGAGAGCTTTCCTGCCTGCAAAGTTGAATTGTGTTTTAGTGGAGATACAAGTATTTGCATCTCTATCTCCAAATAGACAAAATAATCCACTTTCATCTGCCCACTTCTACCATGTGGTGATATGCTAGGGAAAAAGTCTGTTGGTAATGTTAAACATACAAATAGTTGTGAAAGCTGTCAAACCTATAGTTCCTAAAATGACTACAACCTTTACATCAATATTTAGCGTTTCACTTCCATACACAAAAGGGGCTCTTGATATACTTTTCCATCAACTTATTACATAGGGAGATGCACCACAAACGTGGTGAATGTGGATCATTTCTAATTAGAGAAAAAGTTTGGGCCAGCACTTCAGATATACTGTACTTAAGTACTTAATGTTCCCGGTGTAAGTGCAGACAGGACAGTAATGAGAAACCATATAAACCCTTCTCACTTCATTGGTCTTCCAGCAGTTGACAATAAAAGGTTGACCTACAGATTAAGCTGTTATCTGTAATTCAGGGAAAATGGCCAGAATATGGATTCCTTATACCTTAGTGAGTTATTCTCGAATGCCATGCTCCACCTAACCACGTCCATTTTTTTGTTATTTGGCAATTTGCATAGGCCAAATTCAGGTATAGTCTTGCACTGGAGCCAATGGAGTGGGTGGCGAAGAAAGTGTTGCTGGCTACACCCTCTATTTTCCCCCACGAATTGACACTATATCAGTGTTTCTCAACTCTACTCCTGGGCACCCCCCTGCCCTGCATGTTTTAGATTTCTCCCTGCTCTGTCACACCTGATTCAAATGATCAGCTCATTATCAAGTCCTTCATGAGCTACATCTGGTATGTTAGGGCAGGAAGAGATGCATGCAGGGCAGGGGGGCGTCCAGGAGCAGGGTTGAGAAACACTGCTGTACATGGATTCTTTATACCCTAGTGAGTAATTCTTGAATGCCATGTTCCACCTTACAATGTCAATTTTTTACAACGCAATATATTTAACAGAACGGACAGTATATTTTATGCTTATTTTTTGTTCTTTAAATTATTTTATTTGAAACCTATGTCATTATTTTATTAATTGTTATTTGCATTATTAGAAAACAACATACAAATGGCCTGTCTTTACACTTCACTCAATTTAGTACGAATTATACACTATTCAATATATTAACATTATCGCTTTTTTTGAAGGTTTTCTCATTATAATACGATTATGACGTCATCCTCCGTGCTGCTGGCAGAGTACTGGTCGGTACGCTGCTGTCAGTTCAGCAGAACCATCAGGTTTCCCAAGTTCCCGTTCTGTGCTTAGAACACATTTAGAACAGGGCCCAACTGATTGAGTAGTCATTTTCTAGAATCTATCGATTAGCAACCATGAAATTAACGATCGCATCCGACATGTCGATAGAATAGACTATATCGTACTTCGTTCACGAGAACAACCCCCACCCCCCCCCATGTTTTTGTGTTGGTACTGTTGGTACTGTCTTCTCTGTCTGTCCATCGCACTTTAATACGTAGTCTATAGCAGCCAGGCTAACGAAATAATTCCCAGATGTCACAAATGATGACATCTGACTCAGTTTTACATTTTTCAGCATGAAGATTGAATTGGAATCATTTTATTTGTCGAGCTGTTTGGCGTTTTCCCGGGGTGAAGGTGTGCTGCTTGTAAGTAGTCCACCTCAGATTATTTTATGAGAACGACGCAGCATCCATATGCAACAATATTGTGCATACTATATGGATTCAAAGGCTACAAGCTTCATATAAAACGTCTCTCTGCATGATTTCATTTGAATAATATTGTATCATTGTCTTTTCATGTTATTCCTCGAGAAAATACTCGCGAAAAAAACTTGTATTTAAAACTCTACACAAAGAAATCGTAAATATTAGTACAGAGACAATTGTTACACGTTGGCTTCAAGGTACCGTTTATATTAAAAAGTAGCATAATACACAATGTGCACTTTCGAGATGTGAATTTGGTTGAACAGTTTGGTTGCATGAGAATTTTTTGAGTAACAGTCAGTAATCCCATGTTCGTTTTGAATGGTGCAGCATTTCAGTCTATGTTGGGGTATGGTCCCTTGGGACAGCGGTTAAGTGGCTTTCCTTGTAGAGGGGCTAGTTCCTCTGAGGAGTCTGGGGGGAACGAAATGCAGTGTGAATGGCCTGAGGGGCAGCCTGTATTCTTTGGCCAGTTGATTGACTCATAACCTCGTACAAGTATGTTGGGTGGACAGAGCAGGGAAGGTGTCCAGGTAGCCTGGTGCTGAATGCTAGCCAGCGTTCCACGGTTTTGTGTGCTGCTGTCCACCGCTGTAGCCATTGCTGTAGTCAATGGTGTTGAACTGCATAAGCTTGTCTTCTGTGCTGGAGTGGGTGACTGTCCATGGTGCTGAGTAACTAGCCCTTTGAGCATATCGCACCTCGCGTTTAGCTCAGAGCCCTGGGAGGAATCGGCACTGGAAAATAAAAAAATTAGCCAGAAGAAGGCATCAGTGTTCCCACTGGATACAGACCTCTGTGTGTAACCACATACAGTTAGGTCCGGAAATATTTGGACACTGATTACGATTTTCATAATTTTGTCTCTGTACGCCACCACAATGGATTTGAAATGAAACAACCAAGATGCAATTGAAGTGCAGACTTTCATCTTTAATTCAAGGGGTAGATCAAAAATATTGTATGAATTGTTTAGGAATTGCAACCATTTTCATACACAGTCCCCTTATTTCAAGGGCTCAAATGTAATTGGACAAATGAACACAATCATAAATAAAATGTTCTTTTTTAATACTTTGTCGAGAATCCTTTGCATGCAATGACTGGTTGAAGTCTGGAACGTATGGACATCACTAAACGTTGGGTTTCCTCCTTTGTGATGGTTTGCCAGGCCTTTACTGCAGCTGTCTTCAGTTATTTGTTTGTGGGTCTTTCTGCCTTAAGTTTTGTCTTCAGCAAGTGAAATGCATGCTCGATTGGGTTGAGATCAGGTGATTGACTCAGCCATTGCACAATATTCCACAAAGAATATTCTTTGCCTTAAAAAACTCCTGGGTTGCTTTCGCAGTATGTTTTGGGTCATTGTCTATGTGTAAAGTGAAGCGCCGTACAATCCACTTGGACGGAATATGGCTGAAACTGAGCAGACAATATATCCCTAAACACTTCAGAATTCATCCGGCTGCTTCTGCCTTCTGTCACATCATCAATAAACACTAGTGACCCAGTACCATTGGATGCCATGCATGCCCATGCCATCCCACTGCCTCCACTGTATTTTACAGATGATGTGATATGCTTCGGATAATGAGCCATTCTAAGCCTTCTCCATACTTTTTTCTTCCCATCATTTTGATACAGTTAGATCTTAGTTTCATCTGACCAAAGAATGCTGTTTCAGAACTGGGCTGGATTTTTTTAGATGCTTTTTTGGCAAAGTCTAATCTGGCCTTTCTATTCTTGAGGCTTATGAATGGTTTGCACCTTGTGGTGACCCCTCTGTATTTGCTCCCGTGAAGTCTTCTGTTTATGCTAGACTTGGATAATGATATTCCTACTTCCTGGAGAGTGTTCTTCACTTGGCTGGATGTTTTGAAGGGGTTTTTCCATGGAAAGGATCATACGGTCATCCACCACTGTTGTCTTCCATGGACGTCCAGGCCTTTTTGTGTTGCAGAGCATACCAGTGCATTCTTTTTTCTCAGAATGTACCAAACTGTTGATTTGGCCACATTTAATGTTCCTGCTATCTCTCTGTTTGGAGATATTTTTTTTGCCGCCTAAGGATGGCCTGTTTCACTTGCATTGAGGGCTCCTTTGACCGCATTTTGTGGGTTCACAGCAACAGCTTCCAAATGCGAATGCCACACCTGGACTCAACTCCAGACCTTTTACCTGCTTAATTGATGAAGAAGTAACAAAAGAATAACCCACAACTGTCCAAGAAACAGCTTTTGAGTCAATTGTACAATTACTTTTGGTCCCTTGAAAAAGAGGGGGCTACATATTAAAGAACTGTAATTCCTAAAGCCTTCCTCCAATTTGGATGTAAATACCCTCTAATTAAAATTGGGACACTGCACTTTAAGCCCATATTCATTATTTAACTGCAACTTGAATATATTTTGGTAAACAGCCAAAATAACAAAACTTGTCAGTGTCCAATTATTTCCAGACCTAAATGTAGTTCATGATCAGGTCCATGTCTTCTGGATGTGTACAGTTGTGCTCATAAGTTTGCATACCCTGGCAGAAATTGTGAAATTTTTGCATTGGTTTTGAAAATATGACTGATCATGCAACTACATTGATCATGATCTTTTATTTAAGGATAATGATCATATGAAGCCATTTATTGTCACAGTTTTTTGGCTCCTTTTTAAATCATAATGATAACAGAATTCACCCAAATGGCCCTGATCAAAAGTTTACATACCCTTGAATGTTTGGCCTTGTTACAGACACACAGTCACACACACAGGTGAAAATGGCAATTAAAGGTGAATTTCCCACACCTGTGGCTTTTTAAATTGCAATTAGTGTCTGTGTATAAATAGTCAATGAGTTTGTTTGCTCTCACGTGGATGCACTGAGCAGGCTAGATACTGAGCCATGGGGTGCAGAAAAGAACTGTCAAAAGATCTGTGAAACAAGGTAATGGAACTTTATAAAGATGGAAAAGGATGTAAAAAGATATCCACAGCCTTGCAAATGCCATGTCAGTACTGTTCAATCATTTATTAAGAAGTGGAAAATTTGGGGATCTCTTGATACCAAGCCAAGGTCAGGTAGACCAAGAAAGATTTCAGCCAAAACTGCCAGAAGAATTGTTCGGGATACAAAGAAAAACCCACAGGTAACCTCAGGAGAAATACAGGCTGCTCTGGAAAAAGATGGTGTGGTTGTTTCAAGGAACCCAATACGACAATATTTGAACCATAATGTCACTCTGGGGAGATCTCAAACGTGTGGTTCTTGCAAGATGACCAAAGATTTTGCATGACCTGGAGGCATTTTGCCAAGATGAATGGGCAGCAATACCACCTGCAGGTATTTGGGGCCTCATAGACAACTATTACAATAGACTGCACGCTGTCATTGATGCTAAAGGGGCCAATACACAGCATTAAGAACTAAGGGTATGCAGACTTTTGAACAGGGGTCATGTTTTCTTTTATGCTTGTGCCATTCTGTTACGACCTACAGTTGAATGTGAATCCCATAAGAAATAAAAGATGTGTATTGCCTGCTCACTTATGTTTTCTTTACAAATGGTACATTTATTACCAGTTCTCCGAGGGTATGCAAACTTTTGAGCACAACTGTATGTAACACAATTGAAATTATATTCTGTCATATCTTTTTTACAGTAGAGCCTAAAACACCTCTTGTGAATGGTATTGTCAGTCGTAATGGATTTGGGCCACCGTGTTGCCTAAAAGTTAAATTGATAGCATAATCTGGACCATTTGTAATTTGATAACATATTAGTTTTTATACTTAAAAAATGTAAATTGAGTCATCTAGTAGCGCTCCCACAATTGATTGGTTTACAAGTTGATACATTTTTATAGGCATTTTTAAGAGAATCTGTAAATGGATAATAACTGGAGGTAAAACGTTGGCTCACAATTTGGTATGCACATACTAGTAATTGCACTTCGCAACCAATGTAATATAACTGTTTATAAATCATTTGAAATGAATTCACAAATGATTAAATAATTGTTAAAGGAGTAATTTGTAAAATGTCCACCATATTGTATTGGGGAGAGATGTTATTTGAAATGGAGTACTTCACAAAGGTTGTTATTGTCGCCGTATTCACACGGTAGATTCAACATCTTTGATGATTTTCTCATGTTTATTTTGGTTCAGTCTTTGTTTAATTTTCTAGTCCCATGAATTAGGACAAAGCTCTGGAGAAAATTCAAATAAATATAGGCATTGCGTTCATGTGATTGAAAAATACATTAGCTCATGGAGCTGTTGGTCTTCTTGACAGGTATGCTATCCATCCATCTAAAGAGCAATCTAGCTGCAGTATAGTAACTTCTGGGGTGGTTTCAGTCTTGAATTAGGCCAATAAATCTGTGGGCATTACCAAGGTCTAATCTGTCTGAGGTACAGCATACACTGGCTTGTATCCATGAACTGCTGTGGGGATATCGATTATGGATGCTCCTGTCTCATCCTGGAAATCCATTATGTATGACCACTGCCTGAGTGATTCATTCTCAGAGCTCTTGGAAAACCCATCTCCACAAAACCCAACTGCCTCAGTTTTCTTAAAATGTCATTTCAATGTTGTCACAACTCTCATGATTTGACTAATTTAATCTCTTATACCTGGAGACCCTGGACATGTCTCTGCAGTAATTTCACCGAGAGATCACAAACAGGCTTATTTGGGGCCACTTGAATTTTGATATTTTTGGAAGTCACTGTTGAAATTACTTGATGAATCTTCAATATATGCAATAATCTTTTGAATGTTACCTTATCCAAATTAATTTGGTAATGTAATGCAATGTGTAATTTCATAGACATTTGAGGAAATTGTCCATTGTCTGCCTATAAAACCTTGACCCAGGTTGACTCCTGGGAACAAAACAGGACCTAGAGCACTGTCTCATTCACCAGTATACACAAAGAGCCACCATGATTGAGATCATTGAGTACTTAGTAAGCTATCCTATGTAAGTATGATGTCTGCCTATGCAATTGTGTGGCATCTTTTGGTTTATGCCTGCGTATATAATGCATTAAGATTTCACCCTTAGGCACTGTTGAAATGGGCTTATGTATGCATGACTTGTTCTTCAATGTTCTATGTATTAGAATATTATGCAGTTGTCTGTTTTAATGTCTGCTTTACATTAGATATTAAAATGGTATTTTGCTATAATTTTTAGCTATTAAAATGGTATCTGACACCATAAAGTTACACCACAAATAAGGACAACGATTAAAAGTCTTATGTCTAAGGCCTATGTTGCCTCACCACTGCCAAGTCAAGGAGATTGACACAGGATGGAAAGAGAATCAAGCGTAGACTGGAAGTAGAGAGAAATAGCCTGAGGGTGCAAAGGGGCTGCTGATCGTAGAACCTTTTGTTTGCTCATAATTTAGTAGACTCATGCAATATGGATAGCCACACAGTCTTTGTGCAGGATGAAAGTGAGGAATACTGTGCCCACTCTTGTGAATATGTTTTGATGATTTTTGCAGCTCTGCTTATCACACATTTTATCATATAATGCTGCAGTGTTAATGGCATTCTTAATCTTAACAGGTAAGCACCTCATGGAAAATAAGTTACACTGGAGCATTGGAATTTCAATAGTACAATGAGCTCATTGGAGCACCATCCACAGGTTTTTTATTTATTTTTATTTTTTTTTTTACACCTGGTGCTGTATGCCAGCGGTGGTTTATCAAAATTGCTATGGGGATAACAGCTAGGTTGGTGTGTTTCCTTTTACTGAGCATTGCAGTATAAATATTTTTAAGTGGATAGCCTAAGCCCGGATCCTTCAAATAATGAAAGTGATTGTCAAAAGTGGGAATGTAAGGCTGTATTCTTTATGTCACAACAAAAATACACCGAGAAACACTTCTGTGCATTGCATTCTCAGTGGTTTAGCTTCCGATAGTGGTGTGTTAACAACACAAAATGCTTCACTAAATTCCTAACACCAGAAATTCCTAAAAGAAAACTATAAGATTGTGATTCTTTACTATTCATAGGTATGTGTTTGAGTAAAATGAACATTTTTGTTTTCTATAAACTACTGACAACATTACACCCAAATTCCAAATAAAAATATTGTCATTTAGAGTATTTATTTGTAGAAAACATCAACTGGTCAAAATAACCAAAAAAAGATGCATTGTTTTCAGACCTCAAATAATGAAAAGAAAACAAATTCATATTCATTTTTCAACAACAAAATACTAATGTTTTAACTTAGGAAGAGTTCAGAAATCAGTATTTGGTGGAATAACCCTGATTTTTATTCACAGCTTTCATGTGTCTTGGCATGCTCTCCACCAGTCTGTCACATTGCTGTTGGGTGACTTTATGCCACTCCTGGCACAAAAATTCAAGTAGCTCAGCTTTGTTTGATGGTTTGTGACCATCCATCTTCCTCTTGATCAAATTCCAGAGGTTTTCTATGGGGTTCAGGTCTGGAGATTGGGCTGGCCATGACAGAGTCTTGATCTGGTGGTCCTCCATCCACACCTTGATTGACCTGGCTGTGTGGCATGGAGCATTGTCCTGCTGTGAAAACCAATTCTCAGTTGGGGAACATTGTCAGAGCAGAAGGAAGCAGGCGTTCTTCCAGGATAACCTTGTACTTGGCTTGATTCATGCGTCCTTTACAAAGACAAATCTGTCCGATTCCAGCCTTGCTGAAGCATCCCCAGATCATCACCGATCCTCCACCAAATTTCACAGTGGGTGCGAGACACTGTGGCTTGTAGGCCTCTCCAGGTCTCCATCTAACCATTAGATGACCAGGTGTTGGGCAAAGCTGAAAATTTGACTTGTCAGAGAAGATGACCTTACTCCATTCCTCTACGGTCCAAGCCTTATGGTCTTTTGCAAACTTCAACCTGACTCTTCTTTGCTTCTCATTGATGAAGGGCTTTTTTTCTAGCTTTGCACGACTTCAGCCCTGTCTCTATGAGCCTTTTACGAACCATCCTCATCGTGCACTTCACCCCAACTGCTGTTGGCCATTCTTTTTGTAGGTCACTTGATGCCATCCTACGATTGTTGAGTGACATTCGAATGAGTTGACGGTCATCTCAGTCAGTGGACAGCCGTTTTCGCCCTCTGCCAGTCTGTAGCTTTGCTGTCCCCGATGTCTGTTGCTTGACCTTGTTCTTATGAACCGCTGTCTTTGAAATTTTCAGGATGGAAGCAACCTGATGCTCACTGTATCCCTCTGCCAGTAAAGCCAGAATTGAACCCTTCTTTTCCTCATTCAAAGCTTTTCTTTTCAACTCAACTTTTGTCATGCTGAAGTTTTTTTTCATACAAATTACCTTTGAGGTACTACTTGCACTGTTTTTGCCATCCAGCTGGTCCTATTGCAAGAGGATAGTGATGACCACAGCAGTGGTTTTTATACTTTTCCTGGTTAAATTAGATTTAGTTCAGGTAATCACCTAATCAGTACCTCGTTAAGTAAAGTGAGGTGTGCCTGCGTTGGAATTTAACAGACACTGGAATGGAATGGCTGCCATACATGTAGAGATGCTGATTTAAGAAAAATTTGGAGTAGTCCTTTAATTTTTTCCAGCGCTGTATATTATGTCTGACTGAATATGAGCAGAAAAATTTTGGGGGGATAGAGCCTTACTTGTTCTAACCATAATACATCGATGATGAATTGACCGAATAGAAGCTTGGACAGCAGCTAAAGGGGGGCGTTGGTGAACACGTTAATCCCCAACCCTTGCCCAGAATAACCAGAGGCAATGTGTACTTTGTGTATTATAACATAGCAATCGGAATATTACTTACAATCTGTCTTGTCTCCACGGGTTGAACTGGGTAACTTGATGGAATTGCATTTGCCTTTAGTCCTCTTCTAAGTGAACGTGGGTCACGATCCTCTGTATTAAAATATTTCTCGCAGAAATTGTATGTCTCATTGGCGAAGTTGGTCCCTTGATTCTCCCACAATACCACTCGGGAGAGGCAGAGGTATTGTCTCAATTGCTGAGTGGGTAGAATTTAATTTCAACTCAAAACCCACGAGCAGGCAAATGAGCAGGCAGAAGTCGACATCGATACAAACAAAGGAAATCCAGAAGTTACAAATGTATTAATCAAATGCGCTGAATAACACAGCATCATCCTGCACAATGAAATTCTTGTGACATGACACACGACGTCTACGCAGTAAGAATTAAGAAATATATAAAGCAAAAATATAGCAAGAAATATAGCAATAATATACATAAGTGTGAACTAGCAGCAATTTTAAAAAGAGTAGGATGGGGAATATGAACAATATAGGTAGAAGTATTGAATATTATAGATATAGCAATAATATACATTAACGTTAGTTACCGGGAATGTAACGCTGGTTATATGAGTGGAGCGGTGCCCCCTAGAGGGACTTTAGCTCCTTGTGGTTTACCCTTGCCGCGTCAGCGCCCATACTGAAAACTGATTATGCAAGATGCAACAGCCAGTCAGGGCACGCCTGCCCCTATATAGGACCCGTGAGCCCAGAGAACACCCTCCCGAGTTATTCAGCATAACCCAGGGGAAGGCAGGGCAACAGGTCTAGGGAGCCCTAGAGGGGCTTTAGCTCCTAGTGGTTTACAGTGGAGCGAGCGAGCCAAGGATGTACTCCCTGCCGGACCCAAACAGCATGACTCACAGGGTTCAGTTAAGAAACCGTCCCCTAAAACCCAAAGACGAAACATCCCCGATAGCTGACGAAGTCAGAGAAGGGATGATCAAATGCGTTAATGACGAAAATCCTCCCCAAGGGCAGGCCTATGAACACACAAGCTGCCCAAGGGAAAAAGAAGGAATGTTGAGCTCAAGCGAAAGAGAAACGTATCAGTTTCACACAAAGCACAACATATAACTCACGCATCATGAGATGAGGGGCATGAGAATACAGAAAAAGACACAAAATGAGGGAAGCCCCAGGGAGGAGGCAAACCCAAGCCAAGTGTGTTGGCGGGTAGCAACAATACCCCTGAGCCAAGCAGGCCACAGAATTCTGTAGCTTCTCAAGCAGTGATAGAATCAAGGCAAAACACGAGATTCCATAGGATAGTTCAGAGGTCTCGGGCTGCTGCGCCGAGAACCAAATGAATAAAAGACGTGAGGGAGACGTCCAGTAAATAGAAACAGACAAATGCCGAAGGCGACGACCACGACGTATATGTCATCTACCCTGATCCCGTGAAAAAGGGCAGAGGAGGCTGCGACACCACACGTGGAGTGTGCACGGAGACCAACCGGAACGACAGAGCCAGACGTCTCGTAGGCCAAAGTGATGCAGTCACAAAGCCAGTGGGAGAGACACTGCTTAGAAAGTGGCGACCCACCCTAGAATCTGAATAACAGAAAAACAGCTGGGGAGTCAGTCAGATAGACCTGGTGTGCTCCACGTACAGAGCGAGAGCGCGTACCGGGCATAGACAGTGGAGTCTCTCATCCTCCTCACGCACATGCGGAGGAGGGAAGAAGGCCTGTAATTCGATAACTCTAGATCGAAAAGAGCTGGTGATAACCTTAGGCACGAAGGACGGTTTAGGTCTCAGTGTAGTGCAGCTTAAGTCCTCTCTGATAGCCAGACAGCCTGGGCGCACATAGCGCACGGAGATCACCCACTCGCTTAGCACAGCATAAAGCGAGGAGCAAGGCAGTCTTAAGGGAGAGCAGCTTAAGAGAACATTGCTGCAAGGGCTCGAATGGAGGCTCACAGAGAGCGTTCAGCACCTTAGCAAGGTCCCTTGCGGACCGCCCAATCTGGACACCGGGCACAGACGGCGTGTACCCAAAAGGAAACAGCGGAGAAGAGGCTGGCTGAAAACAGTGTTCCCAGCGAAACCCTCATGGCACGCAGAGAGCCAATGCGTATCCACGTATAGTCGAGGGCGACTTATATCAAAGAAATACTGTAAAAATGAGTGGAATACATTTTGGACGTAGATGCTGCCTTAGCACCCTGGATGGTGCGGACCACCGCAGCGGATAGGCCCCTATTCAAAAGCCTGTCCCATTTAGGGGCCAGACCATGAGGGTCCCTGACAGCGATGGAGGGTGTAGAATCAAGGACTCCGCTTGAGACAGTGTGTCTTGTCTGAAAGGAACCGCCCACGGGCGGTCAGCCAGCAACTGGATAATTTCCAGGTACCAGATTGCCGCGATCGGGTGCCACCAGAATGACCGCTATGCAGAATGACGGCCAGCAGACGTGCTATGCATCGTTGCGGAGGAAATGCATAAAGGAGACCCCGAGGCCAGGGGCTCTGGGGCGATCTGTTTGAGACAGGGAGAACCACAGACGGCAATGTGCGTTCTGTCTGGACGCAAACAGGTCCACTTGGGCTTCCCCAAACCTCTGCCAGATGAGGGAGACGATGTCCGGGTGGAGACGCCACTCGTCGTGACGAAGGCCTCCCCGAGACATCAGGTCCGCGCCCACATTCAGATGGCCCGGAATGTGGGTCGCCGATAAGGAGCAAAGGTGGGCATGCGCCCATAGCCAAAGAAGAGTCAACGACCGGTGGAGAGCAGGAGACCTGATCTCCCCTTGACGATTGATGTTAAGCAACTGTGGCCCAATTGTCTGAGCGAATCAGGACATCGCGGCTCCTGACCAGGTCCGAGAAGTGCATCAGCAGCAGTAGGACCAGCAGGTTGACCGTGTCCAGTTCCACCAGTAGGACCATGTCCAGTTCCAGCAGGCCACACACCTCTGACAGCCTGACCCTGACACACACCGCCCCATCCGTGCAAGGAAGTGTCTGTGAAAACCTGAACGCTCTCTGACACCCTGCTCAGGGGTGCGCCCTGAGAGAGCACCACGGGGTCTCTCCAGCCCGTTGGTGAGTGAACCAGGCCTGCAGGCTGTGCATGGGCAGTAGACCCAGAGGGACCACTGCTGCTATCATGCCCAAGAGGGACATGATGGCCAAACCGAACACCTGCAGGGCGGGCACCACAAGTTGAGGGCAGAGAGCAAATCGAGAGCCCGAGCGTCCGAAATGCGCGCTCTCATTGTATGACCAGACCCAGGTAAGAAACCTGCTGGGCTGGTCTCGGAGCACACTTTTTCCAATTCACAGCGAGACCTAATCACGTGAGAAGGGACACCACTTGGAAAGTGTGTACTCTGGCCAGCTCCAGGGACAGGGCTAAAATCAGGAGATTGTCTAGATAAGCTAAAATCCTGATGCCTTCCCTGCGTAGGGGCTCCAGTGCCGTCTCCAAGCATTTGGAGAAGGTGCGCGGAGCTAGAGTGTAACCGAATGAATTCCTCGTATGCTCGAAGACCCTGCCCTTAAAGGCAAATCAGAAAAACTTCCTGTGCCTGCGAACGATCGGGACATGGAAGTAAGCATCCTTGAGGTCTATGCTCGCACAGAAATCTCCTGGTAGGAAGGCTTCCAACAGGCGAGTAGTGGTGAGCATACGGAACGGCCGTGCGCATTCAGATGGTGCAGATCCAAGATTGGTCTCACTCCTCCCGTCTTTTTGGGAACCAGGAAGTAACGGGAATAAAAACCATAATGTCTGAGATCCTCTGGGACCTCGGAGATCGCTCCTTTGCTCAACAATTCTGTCATCTCCGACAGGAGAGCAGACACTCTGTCGGGCGATGACCTTACCGTCTCCACTATTCCCCAGAAGGGAGGGGGAGCTGAGCGAAACTGAATTAGATAACCCAGTCTGATCGTTCGATCGAGCCAGGCTGACATAGTACAGTGATGACGCCACTCCCAATAAGGCTCTGAGAAAGGAAGAGCCTGTAGTTGGGGGGCGTTGGTCAGGAAAAGCTCGAATTCCCTCTCTGCCCCTACCGCTGCCGAGCTCGACCGGAGAGGAAGAGACACGGCCCAAGGAGGGCAGACTGAGAAAGGGATGAGAAAAAAGAGTAGCTGGGCCGGGAGGCGAACTCGGGTCCACAGAACAAGAGCCAAGAGCACTAACCATTGGGCCATCCCACTGTACTACAGGCACTGCGCTCTCAGGGAGAGAGGAACCCGGCATTTGCATACACGGACGTTGCACCCTAGGTGGGGATGCGTTGCCATGGGGACGCCGAGCGGCGCCAGCAGAGATCAGGGACTCAGTGAGAACAGGTAGCGAGACAGGGGCAAGGGCCAACAACGTTACTTTGTGTTTGAGCCTGTCATAGCGAGCGGATTGAGAAGCCACCACAGTTATGTCTATAACCTCCTGTGAATTTTCAGAACGCTTGGTAGCCCGTGAATGGCGGGAAAGAGAGGAGCCCGGCATTTACATATGCAGATGTTTCGCTGAAGGCGAATGAATGTCGCCATGGCAACACCGGGCTGTACTCTTAGAGCGAGTACACTCGAGACCGGCCGGCAGCGGAGTGAGAGACATATCTGAACCCGCTAGCCAGTGCTTAAGTCTATGGGAGATGGTGGGTTGAGAGGATAGAGTAGTTATACCTAAAACTCACTACCCTGTACATCGCTAACACAGCTCTTACCACTACACTGAAATGCAAAGGGAATAGAGCGTGTACAAGCGTAATTGTTAGAAAACCTGCAGGCTACAGGGTGAGAGTGAGGGAGTAGCCACCAATGGAGGAAAACTAGGGCATGCAAAACGTAATGGTTTAACAGAGTGGTTTAACAGACTCAGACACCGCCTGAGCCTGTACGAAAGCACAACTTACACCAAAGCACTGTTCAGCCTTTTTATTAA
>JACXGI010014110.1:0-19653 GCA_016801175.1 Esox masquinongy | reverse complement strand
GGTAAGAGGTATTCGTCGGTAATTGGTATTAATAGGTATACGCTATCATTAGGTAATAGCTATTATTAGTTAGTAGGTAACAGGTATTAAGAGGAAAAGAGTATTATTAGTAGGTAAGAGGTATTCGTCGGTAATTGGTATTAATAGGTATACGCTATCATTAGGTAATAGCTATTATTAGTTAGTAGGTAACAGGTATGATATGCTATCATTTCTCACCTGCCCCTCCACCCTGGAGGAACTTTAGCAGGACATAAACACACACTGTCATGGCCAGAGTTTTCCAGCTGCTGCCGGCTGATAGATCATTCACTGCACAAGACAGAGACCCAGGAAAGTTTGAAGAACAATTTCAACTGTCACAACAATAAAGGATCTATTGGGAAATACCTGAGGTAAAAAGAAGAGTTCACTAGCAAAGTCGCCAAAAAAATACAACACTCAAAGGCAAACTGCAAAAGGTAAAGGTTAGTTGCTGACTTCGTTTTCCAGAAAGAAATCGCAGAAAAGCTTCACACAGACTATGCCAAAGACTATGCTAGAGACCATGCCATAGACTATGCCATATACTATGCCAAAGACTATGCTAGAGACCATGCTAGAGACCATGCCATAGACCATGCCATAGACCATGCCATAGACCATGCCATAGACTATGCCATATACTATGCCAAAGACTATGTTATAGACTATGCCAAAGACTATGCTAGAGACCATGCCATAGACTGCCATATACTATGCCAAAGACTATGTTATATACTATGCCAAATACTATGTTATAGTCTATGCCAAAGACTATGTTATAGACTATGCCAAAGACTATGCTAGAGACCATGCCATAGACTGCCATATACTATGCCAAAGACTATGTTATAGACTATGCCAAAGACTATGTTATAGACTATGCCAAAGGCATCCGGGTGGAGAGAGTTCTCCGTTAGAAAGGGTGTCTTAGACAAGGACTCACTCATTATCATTCATACCCATCTGGGACAGGGCTCTGAGAATCAACCGCAGACGAAAAAGGACAGAAATGGAACAATAACAGTAAATGCCTCGAGAGTGGGGGGAGGGGGTAAATGGGGATGAGGGGTGGTGATTTTCAGCCCTGGCACGGGGGCGGAGGGGCCTGGGGACAAAAAGTCCCTTGTAGCAGCGTGTTAACTCCTCTAAAAGCCCCTAATGCCCCCTAATCGTGACTGGCAGGGTGAGTGACCTCCATATTGTCCCCCCTCACCCCCCAGCAACACAAAAGACCCTGGCTTTTCACTTTCATGTCCATCCAAATGCAAGACTGTTATTCCTGCCTAAAGACTAGGCACTGAGAAGACAGTGGAACATACAAGCAAACGTCTCTCTCTCCTTTAAAGGGCACTGCCCATGTCCTTATTCCACTGCTACTGTTACAGTCAGAGGAAGAGAGGGATGGTGCCGAATGGAGGGAGAAGGAGAGAAAATCGAGGAGGTGATAGAGAAGGAGCAGTAAGACGTTAAGCAGCGTTGGGTTTTGTCCTGGTGCCTTTTGTAACAATCTGTTGCTTCTTGGCTGAATAACTGGGGGACTTCACAGCAGGTTTAGGGGTCCGCTCTCGCGTCCAGCTGACAGCAGGTTTAGGGGTCCGCTCTCGCGTCCAGCTGACAGCAGGTTTAGGGGTCCGCTCTCGCGTCCAGCTGACAGCAGGTTTAGGGGTCCACTCTCACGTCCAGCTGACAGCAGGTTTAGGGGTCCACTCTCACATCCAGCTGACAGCAGGTTTAGGGGTCCACCCTCACGTCCAGCTGGCCCTGATCCTTTCAATGTCAAGTTTCAAAGTTGAATCCTCAGGGGGACCACAGTGCTGACTTAACAGGGATGGGGGGGTGTTCAGCAAAACTCACAAGTCTCTTCTCTGGGATTGCCAGACATTTCCATTTCACAAATCAAATTATTCAAGGCCTTGCTGATGGATGACTGATTGATCAGGTGTGCCGGTTCACGGCTACAACAAAAATGTCAAACGTCCAGTGGTCCCAAACAACACTGCTGGGAAAGCCTGATAACCCCGGAATTAGCATAAACACACAAAAGATATTACCAAACCCCACAAATAACACAGATTAACACGTAACATTTACTATCCAGCCCAAATCATATTGTCAAAAATGCATTTTTTTTTCTTCTCCAATTTCTCTTTTGTATGCATCATATCAGTTCTGAAACGTAAAACAATGTAAAAAGAAGTTCTGGTGTGATGGTAAAAAGATCTGTTGTGATTGTTCAAAAGACTAAAGATCTGGTGTGATTTTTCAAAAGACTAAAGATCTGGTGTGATTGTTAAAAAGACTAAAGATCTGGTGTGATTGTTCAAAAGACTAAAGATCTGGTGTGATTTTTCAAAAGACTAAAGATCTGGTGTGATTGTTAAAAATACTAAAGATCTGGTGTGATTGTTCCAAAGACTAAAGATCTGGTGTGATTGTTCAAAAGAATAAAGATCTGGTGTGATTGTTCAAAAGACTAAAGATCTGGTGTGATTGTTAAAAAGACTAAAGATCTGGTGTGATTGTTCAAAAGACTGAAGATCTGGTGTGATTGTTCAAAAGATTAAAGATCTGGTGTGAATGTTCAAAAGACTAAGCTGTAAATAAAAAGATCACATGGTGGCGGCCTGTAGTTTCTTATAAAAGACAGATGGTAGTGGACATTTTAAAGTTATAAATCTATTTATAAACCGGGTGATTTGAATCCTGAAGGCTGATTGGCTGATAGCTGTGGTATATGAGACTGCGTACCACAGGTGCGACATGAATGTACCATAATTAAGTTGGTGTCCAGGCACTCCGCAATGCGTCTTGTGTAAGAACAGCTCTTAACTGTGGTATATTGGCCTCATACCACGCCCCCTTGGGCCTCATTGCTTAAGTTAGTTCTGGAGTCTGATAAAGCCTCAAAAGTCTAGTCCCCAAACTCAACTCTGCACATAGAGGCCAGTTCCACTCCATTTTTTTATTTTATTTAGTCCCTCTAAACAGGGACTAATTTAGACCTGGGATTCCAGGTGGGTGACATTAATGATCAGGGAGAACAGAAAACCAACAGGTTTCCAGACCTCATGGAGATCAATACCTCTTGTGTAGTCTCTGATTTAAACTAATGAAGAGCAGTCCTTTGGCCCTGTGCAGAACACAGACTTTGAGTCGACACTGCCCCCTGCTGGGGGAAGAGTGTTACTAAACTTCATAAACGACAGGAAATCCACACCAATCCTTAGCACAAGGGTTTTCACGTCAACTAAACACATTTAATTTCAGTTCACTTTCCAAGTATACATATTTTCACCCTGAATGTATGTACCTGTCCGGGGCGATATAATATATTAAAACCTGGGTGGTTGGAGCCCAGAATGCTGACTGTTTGGTTGTAAGCCAATATATCAGACCTTATTAACTGGGAGGATTGAATCCTGAATGCTGATTGGCTTATAGCGATGGTATATAAGACTGTATATCGATGGTATGACATGACATCACTTTTTACTGCTATAAAAATGAGGTAACTGGTTTATAAGCACAAAATGGAACCTGTGGGGTTTGTAATATATTGCCGATATACCACAGCTACGCGCTGTGTCCAGGCACTCCACAGTGCATCGTACATAAAAACAGCTCTTAGCCATGGTGTATTGGCCATATACCACACCCCCTCTTAGCCATGGTATATTGGCCATATACCACACCCCCTCTTAGCCATGGTATATTGGCCATATACCACACCCCCTCTTAGCCATGGTATATTGGCCATATACCACACCCCCTCTTAGCCATGGTATATTGGCCATATACCACACCCCTTCTTAGCCATGGTATATTGGCCATATACCACACCCCCTCTTAGCCATGGTATATTGACCATATACCACACCCCCTCTTAGCCATGGTATATTGGCCATATACCACACCCCCTCTTAGCCATGGTATATTGGCCATATACCACACCCCCTCTTAGCCATGGTATATTGGCCATATACCACACCCCCTCTTAGCCATGGTATATTGGCCATATACCACACCCCCTCTTAGCCATGGTATATTGGCCATATACCACACCCCCTTGTGCCTTTCTGCTTACTAATACCATGAGTTTGACAATTAATTGCATTGGTCATCAGTTCATAGTTGAAATAAGGCACCTCTGGGGTTTGTGGTATAGGGCCAATATAACACGGCTAACAACTAAATCCAGGCTATTTTCCAAATTTCATAGGAGGCAGGTCGTAGTGGTTGAGGGCAGTTTCACTCCCTTGGAAACCCCAGCTATGCAGCAGTCTCAGGTGTACTGGTGCCTGACCTGGGAGCCCAAATCCAAGCACTCTCAAAGACATAGACTTACATACTGCTTCTGATCTACAATAAAAATATTATATATAAAGAACCCTCCCAATGAGTGTACAGTAGTCTAGACCTGTAGACCAGTGAACACTAGTCTAGACCTGTAGTCCAGTGGACACTAGTCTAGACCTGTAGTCCAGTGAACACTAGTCTTGACCTGTAGTCCAGTGGACACTAGTCTATACCTGTAGTCCAGTGGACACTAGTCTAGACCTGTAGTCCAGTGGACACTAGTCTAGACCTGTAGTCCAGTGGACACTAGTCTCGCCCTGTAGTCCAGTGGAGAGTAGTCTAAACCTGTAGTCAGGTGGACATTAGTCTAGACTTGTAGTCAGGTGGATAGTAGTCTAGACCTGTAGTCCAGTGAACACTAGTCTAGACCTGTAGTCCGGTGAACACTAGTCTCGACCTGTAGTCCAGTGGACACTAGTCTAGACCTGTAGTCCAGTGAACACTAGTCTAGACCTGTAGTCCAGTGGACACTAGCCTAGACCTGTAGTCCAGTGGACACTAGTCTAGACCTGTAGACCAGTGGACACTAGTCTAGACCTGTAGTCTGGTGGAGAGCAGTCTAGACTTGTAGTCCGGTGGAGGGTTGTCTAAACCTGTAGTCAGGTGGACACTAGTCTAGACCTGTAGTCTGGTGGAGAGTAGTCTAAACCTGTAGTCAGGTGGACACTAATCTAGACCTATAGTCTGGTGGAGAGTAGTCTAAACCTGTAGTCAGGTGGACACTAATCTAGACCTTTAGTTTGGTGGAGAGTAGTCTAAACCTGTTGTCAGGTGGACATTAGTCTAGACTTGTAGTCAGGTGGATAGTAGTCTAGACCTGTAGTCCAGTGAACACTAGTCTAGACCTGTAGTCCGGTGAACACTAGTCTAGACCTGTAGTCCAGTGGACACTCGTCTAGACCTGTAGTCCAGTGGACACTAGTCTCGACCTGTAGTCCAGTGGACACTAGAGCTGGGTATCATTCCGATTCCACTTATCGAATCCGGTTCATATCAAATCCCGGTTCCGATTTCAATATTTTTGGGAGAGAAGAAATACAACATATTTCAACAAGGAAATTTTGTTATTCTACAATTTGTTAAGAAAAACTTTTATTCTTTGCACATTTAGGCTATAATCAGCAGTTAACTGTCAACGGTGACAGGATTCAGCAAGGTTACTTTTTCCCTTCATTTATAAAAAAAAATAATATTCTTTCAAGGAATGATCAACAAAAACAATAACAAACCAAAACTATTTAAATAAATAATATAAAAATACATGTCAGCTCATCTGTGTTAGAGAATGGAGAGAATTGAGCCGAGGGATACATGACGTTGTTGAGCTAAGCTAATGTTACTGTGATAAGCGGCCTTTCTAGTTTTAAAGGAAGAAATTACAAGCAAGCTGGGTAGATGACATTTACCAACAGACCAATTGGTAGGTTATATATAATTAGGGTATTAAGCACCTTACAAATTTCCACAACCGTGGATTCAAAAAGACACATGCATTTCGATTCCGCTCCTAACCTTTGCATTTCAGTCGCGCATTTTAACTCCAATATTAAACATAATAAGGAATTCATTTTGAATAGTACTATAGAGGAAGAGTGACAGTCCTACCCTGTTTTGTGTACCTGAGCGTGAGACGTTCCTACTAGCTGTATCTGGGACGTTATTGTGACTGGAACTGGGAGACTGCAACACATCGAACACGTTGCATTCCTTCAAATTCACGCCGTGTTGAAGTAAATGCTTCTTCAATTATGGAAGTGCTTCCTCCCTTGCACGAAATATTTTTACTGCAGGTCTTACATTTTGATGTGTGTTTAACATTTTTTGTGAAGCTAGGCCAAACTTTCGAGCGTTTGCTGTGGTCAGCCATGATCCAGGATGTAAACAAAATGTCTCTTCTCAGTTCTCACGTGCTTACTTTGTTCAAGTACTTCGAGAAATTACGTGACATTAGGTCCGCAGTCTGCGTAGCCAGGTTAAGCAAAAAATTCTAACTCAACGACTCCTCAAAACCAGCCCAAAATGTCTGAAAACTAGCCCAACTTTTGTTGCTGCACAATATTGACTATTTTACAAGTTACCCCCTCCGGAACAAAACTTAAGATTTGTTATATACGCATGTGAAGCCACGGATCCTGCCGTAGCTGACGTCTGATTGAGATAACAGCATAGAAACACCCGATAGCATATAAAGACAGAAATGGTGCGGCCGCGGTGAAGTTCAGAAGTATCGTGTGTTTCTATCCGCCACCCGCGACATTGTTTGAAAGGTAGACAATTTTGGATGAAAACCGCGGATATGGCAACCCTAGATAACTGCAGATGGATTGTAAAATGCGCGACTGAACATTAGGAACCGAAGTGGAATCGAAATGCACGTGTCTTTTCGAATCCACGGCTCTTGGAAATTTGGAACCGGTTCCAACTTGGAACTGGTTCTTGATACCCAACCCTATTGGACAATAGTCTAGACCTGTGGTCAGGTGGACACTTGTCTAGACCTGTGGTTTTGACTGAACAGGGACAGAAAGTCTCACCAATGTTTTGGATTGAATGGGGAAAGCCAGTCTCACCTATGTTTTGGATTGAATGAGGACAGATAGATAGTCTCACCAATGTTTTGGATTGAATAGGGACAGACAGATAGTCTCAACTATGTTTTTGGAGAAAATGGGGACAAACAGACTCACCAATGTTTTTGGAGAAAATAGGGACAAAAACGTTGATTACCCTCTCCACGGCCAGTAGGCCCAGACAGAGCAGAACCAGGCCCTGTAGGAGCAGGCTTCCCCTGGGCCACAAGTAGGGAACCAGGAGACCCACTTTCTGCCCAAAACCCTGCCAGGTGGACGGGATCCCGGTGGGCTTGGAAGGGGATAGTTTGTCCTTCGGTGGGCTTCTATCAATGCAGGCAGGCAGTAATGGAACGAGTGACACTTTCTAGAAAACAAATAATAGGCAAACATGAATGACATACCAACACAACAGTTGAATCTTCTCATAAGATATACTATGGTCAAAAAATGTGTGACTACAGAAAGGGTCAACAAATAACCATTTCCAATCAAACTGCAATTTCATCCCACATTATGAGAACATAAATGCATAGTTTACCTCAACAGTCAGAGTGGTTCCACCTCCTTTTGGATCTTTTCCAGACATTTTACAGTGCACAGTTTATTCGTTTTTGTTTTTCCTTAATTCCTTTAGGTCGTAGCTGATATTCAAGAGGTTCACCATTTGGCACAAACCGAAATGTCCAGGCTGTTGTGCTTTTGTCGAAATGCACGGTCAGCTGTTTCGGAGGTCCATACCAAGACCGAGTGAAATGTGCTTACACTAGCAGGTGCTATATAATATGATATATGTTCAAGCGATTAATACAGGATACGTTATTGGTTTTGAATAGTAACATTATACATTGTCGATACAAATCAGAAGTTATACGATAAGAGCAACAGCAGTCAGGCAGTCCGGGTGGGAGTTTCACACACGACTCCCGGCGCCAGTCGCGGTCACGTGAGAGGGTCTTTTGCTGATGTTGCGAAATGTCTACTTGACCAAAATTGTCCAGTTTGGGTTTTGTTCTCATTTTCTGAACATTTTGGTTTTTGTTCTTCTTTTCTTTTCGGGGTTTAAAGAAACTGTTACAATTAATTATTGGGTTCGTGTGTATATTTGCTTTCAGAACAGTAGTTGTTACATTTTGTGTTAATTATTTGAGAAGCGCATTTTGCGAATAAATTAAGACATATGAGGAAATTCAGCAAAATTTGGAGGACAGTGGAAATTTATTATAGTGTTTATTTCTTTTAATGGTAGACGTGCTGGCTTTAGCCCCAAAGTTTTAAAGAATAAAAACAATGCACATATTTTCGACGCTCCCTGCCTATGGATTTAGGACCACAGGGCTGTCCCCTGCTCAGACGGCTGCCTCATTTCCCTGCCCATTCGGTCGTCATTAGCAACAAAAGTACGAATACCCGCCATCTACGATATCTATAAAAGACATTGGATTAATTAGCCAATCGTATCGTATATAAAAAGTGTTTATTTGCTGCATTTCAGTATAATTATTATACCAAATAACCTTGCATTGAACTGTTTTTTTCAATAACGACAGTGAATACGAAATTGCTCACCCTAACACAATGCATTTCTAGTTTGGCTTCTTCATTAAAGAACTATCGCACTATTTACTTGAGCCCTGTATTGAGATAAAGGTTCCTTAATTAGGTAGATGCCCCAGAATGAGTCAACCCAAGCCTTATGAAGCAGTAGTGAAGAGTCACTGAAAGAAAGTCTAAAAATAGGTGATTGTCTAATAGCTTACACAATGCTCTCTTTGCCCATTTAAAGTGTAAATGAAATATTGTGGGCAATCAGCTGTTCAGAGTAGGGCTGTGGTGGTAGTGGACAAGCAGAACGGTTTTCATTGACAACGCCTTTTCTCCCAATACGAGCGTTTGGCTATTCTTCGCTGGTCTGCTGACTTGATCAGGTACTCAGGAGATCAGGTATTCTCAGCAGAGAGCCAATTTCGAGAAGAAACTAAAAATCCCCCGTCATCATCCGGTCCTTCACTACGTCAGAGGAAAATAAATTGACGATGTCAAACCGGTCAAAAAATCTATACCAAATATCTTAATTTTAAGTGTATCAAAATAAACTACAAAATACAGCAGCTACGCCATGTATCAAAATAAAGTACTGTTTTTCTGTATTTTAAAAATACTAAAAATACTTTTACAAGGGAGCATGAAATCACTTCGCAAACCTTCCATCTATCGGCCTATTTTATCTATCCCTTCACCAGTACCCTGACTCAGTTGATTAAGTAGACAATGTTTGATAGCAACAGCTTTCCTCTGCCTAATGAGTCATGCGATAAATTTGACATAAGCAACCAGTTAACAGATCAAATATTCACATATCCCTGTGATCACCCGGTTAGTTGTAACCATCAGTTTAATGTTTAACTAACAGTTTGCTAATGACTCATAATTGTATTGTAATTTAGTTACTTGGTGTTTGGTAATGAAGGGACTACTTTGCATCAGCAACCCTGACTCAGTGCCTCAAGTGCCTCCAATCTCATTCTGACTAACAAGAAGGAGAACGACTTTGAGGCGTGAATTTTAAACTATAGTGCCCACACAGTCTTGTTCAATAGCAGACTTATTTAGGAACAATTCTCACGAAACACAAAACAGCCCTAATTCCACACTCGGACTTGACGAGATGATGTGAGCTACAACAAACACGAGTGGTGTATGAGTTGACAACCTGCTCTTTAATGGCGTTACAGCACAACATTGTTAATGACAATAAAGCACAAGTGTGCATTTAACAAGTTACAACATATTGTGGCATTATAATATAATGTTGTACAAAACTGAAACGCTTTATTATTTTTTTTGTGCGCAACCGATGAAAACTTAAAATAGGTTGAAAGTAGCAAGCTAACGTTAACTGTGAGGTCTGCTACTCGGGTCAAATAGTTAGCTAGAAAATTACATAAATTTGTAAACGATTTAGCCTAGGCTACTAAAATGATCAATGGAAAGCTGGCAACCTACAGTACATGTCTCTCACCTTGACCTTCTTCGGGTATGGATTAATTTTCTGTTCTGATCTCAACAAGTCTGGGCAAATTACTGAGTAGGCATTAATCAGAGGCAGCATTTTTATGATGTCATCATGTAGACTTCTCACAAAGTATGTTACAGTATATTTGAACTACAAAATACAAAACACTAAAGTATTTTGATACAAAATATGAAGCCATTTTCATCAACCCTATCAAATACAAATTACAAAATCCTATTTAGTATTTGAAATACGTATTTTAAATACATGTATCATAAATTCCACCCATCCCTGGATATAGCAGCAATCTGGGTAGTATTATTGGACATTTAGATATGGCAAGTATGGCAGTAATATACATAACAGTGTGAACTAGCAGCAATTGATAGAGTTATTGAATATTATAGATGCATATGAGTGCAATAAGCTTATGAATGGTGGCATAGCACACTACAACTACGTTGTGAGAATTAAGAAAGTTTTACACACAGCAAAAAAATATATATCAAGAGGATAAAGCTATAATATACATAACACTGCGCATAGCAGCAGTTTAAAAAGAGTACTGTGGATTAGCAGCAATATTGGTAGTATTGTTGAGATTATAGATATGGCAAGTATGGCAGTAATATACAAAAAAAATGCAAACTAGCATCAGTTTTGAATTAGTAGGATGGGGAGTATGAACAGTATGGTAGAAGTATTGAGTATTATAGATACATATGAGTGTAATATGCTTACGAATGGTACATGCAAAGGAATATTCTAATGCCCATTAAAATTATCTGAAAGGACATTAGAGCATCTGGAATATTGGTGTGTGATCAGTTTTATTGCTTAAAAAGTGTGTAGCTGTTAACCATTCACTTGAAATAAATGTTGAATATGTGTTTTATTTGATTTTGGATCTGATTTTATTTGACTTTTTTACTGAAGGGTACATATGACAGTAAATGACATAATTTATATACAGTCAGTCATGGATGGATATAGGATCCACACCTCTCAAGCTGGGGGGATTTTGACCCCAGAGGCGTATTCTGAGTCAAAGGTGGTCAATCCAATTCATAATTATAATTTCATGACCTGATCAATCATCTTATTCTAATCAATCACCTTATTCTAATCAATGAACTTATTCTTAAAAGGGAACAACAGTCATACTATTCAAATTGATATGGTCCTCCAAAAACAAACAACAACATTTAGTCTTAACTTTATTATCTATAATTCTTGCTTTCACTTTCTACTTTTAAAGGAATTCAAAGAAAGAGATAAGCCTACAAAATTACTGCTTGCCCAAGTAAAAAATCTAGTATACTTACGGTGTATTCTTCTGGAACCACATTTGTTGTACTTTAAATACTATTGTAAAGCAATGTAGTGTAAATATATGTCATTATGTTAAAGTGGACACATTTATTTCATAATTAAGTATACTCATAATACATGATTGAAAATAGGATTTTAGTACACTTGAAATAAACTCAGAATGTATTTAAAATATATTACATACATATATTATGAGTACACAATACTTCTGAATAAGTGGGTCCATTTTAGCTCACTGAACTATTTAAATATTATTTAGTGTTCTAAAGTACAACAAATGTGGTTCCAAAATAACACACTTTAAGTATACTGCTTTTTTTTACTTTTAGTTATCTGCTGAGTGTATCTGTGGAAATTAGAATGAGGACAAAAGATAAATATGTTAAAAGGTCATTTGCATGTGCAAAGATTCAGGAGTTTCCAGAAATATCCAGAGCTGACTTGTAAGAACTGGTTAAAATCTTTTTATATCGCGACTTCTCCGTACTGGCCTTTTACTTATCATTACAATGTGGACTGAAATAGGCCTTTTCATGCAGCGGGTCATTGCATGATCAACATTTTTGGCGCTTAATCGTTACTGACGTTGGCGATGTTGGATTTAGTTTACCAATATTTTGTGTAGAAATAAGTAGCATAGAAATGAGCAAACGAAAATAATTGAACATTTTTCATGCTTTTGGAAACAGAAAGCGAACTATCCTGTCCTGCAAGAGTTTGATGCAGCTGGGAGACGCAGAATGAACTTCAAATAGGTAGGAATGCTATTTCATTTTATTTTCTCATGTGGCTTCTCGGATTGTTTATTGTAGCAGCTTGGTTTGGTCTTGCTGTTGCGTATTGTTGTTACTAGTTTAAGGCCTAACTGTTCTTATGATGATGATGCTGAATGAGGGAACCTAGACGTTAGGCCTACAGGCAGCCTACAAGCGGGCGGCCGGTTCTTGTGCGTTATTTGTTTCTTGTGCATACTATGAAATAGAATTGTGCCGGCGCCACTGCCATGTTGCTACATTATGCCGGCGCCACTGCCATGTTGCTACTAACTAAGTGCACAGCGATTGATTCAGGATTAGAGGTGTGCAATATCCGGGATTGTTTTCCCTGACTATGCAAGGCTATTTAAAAATAAAACCCATCATGTGATCCGGTAAAAAAAAACTCTGTTGTTCAGTTGTGGGGACATTATTGTAGGTGTGTCGATCTCAGCTCTGCTCATACTGAGAGGCTGGAGTCAGCTGTGTTTACCAGAGGTGTGGTCTCTACCAGTTTCGTGTTGAGAGACAGCATCCTGTTCACCATTTAATCTCTACAGTTGGCCTGTTGACAAAACGTAGTCAGTTGAATTTTAGGCCACATGCTTATTGATTAAAATGTGGTCTATGGTATAAATTATACAGGTCTAGACTGCTATGTATTGTTATTTCAGCTTTACAACTTTATTTTTATTAATTTTTATTTTAACTTCATTAATACAGCTGTGCTGGAAATAAGACATCAAGCTAAAACAATCACACCTGACAATAAACAGGTCATTCCTAAGGCCTTGAAATTGTGTTATAGGCACTAAAATGTTTTACTAAAATTTGGGGCGAAATATTCAAAAGCAGTTTTTCTATTTCTGAAAAGGATTGGGGTATCTCTGGGAATCTCTAGTCTGGAGGGCATGTTCTACTTCCGTAGGCTATCTTCATTTAAATGCATTAATAGCAAATGTTTTACATTAAAATGTATTTACAATTACAAGGGGTCAAGGCAGAATTTTTCAATGTCAACATATGAATAATAAAATATGATAATAAAATTGGTAAAACCAAAAGAATTGATAAAACCAATGTAACAAACTAGCCCTAAATAATGAAGGGATTAGAATAAAGAAATATAGGCTAAGAAAACAAGGAACAATTCTAAATATTATTCAGCAAACAGGGTGGCAAATAATCTGATGACAACACTCAGTACAGGACTGGCGATAAGATGAATCATGAAGACCTGGTCACCAGATGTTTCAAACTGTTTTATGGTCTCAGTAAATCAAACAGCACCAGCAGACCCTGAAGAGAGTTCAGACTTATATCGCCTCATCCTGTAGCATTGCATGTTCTGTCCTTGTGTAGCTGACCAGTCCTGTATCAGACTGAGGCCGCTGAAACATTCCTGAAGCTACCAAATGGAGCCTAAACCAAAGTAAGTTTTGTTTCACTTTATTCCCGACTTGTATATGACGTGACATGTATGTGGTAGTAAATGACATGTATGTAACAGCATGTGACATGTATGTGGTAGTAGGTGACATGTATGTGATAGCATGTGACATGTATATGACAGCACGTGACATGTATGTGGCAGCACGTGACATGTATGTGACAGCATGTGACATGTATGTGACAGCATGTGACATGTATGTGGCAGTATGTGACACGTATATGACAGTATGTGACAGCATGTGACATGTACAGTGGATATAAAAAGTTTACACACCCCTGTTAAAATGGCAGGTTTTTGTGATGTAAAAAAATGAGACAAAGATAAATCATGTCAGAACTTTTTCCTCTTTTAATGTGACCTATAATGTGAACAATTCAATTGAAAAACAAACTGAAATCTTTGAGGGGGAAAAATGAAAAATAAAAACCTTAAAATAACCTGGTTGCATAAGTGTGCACACTCCCTTATAACTGGGGATGTGGCTTTGTTCAGAATTAACCAATCACATTCAAACTCATGTTAAATATAAGTCATTACACACCTGCCATCATTTAAAGTGACTCTGATTAATCACAAATAAAGTTCAGCTGTTCTAGTAGGATTTTCCTGACATTTTCTTAGTTGCATCTCGGAGCAAAAGCCATGGTCCGCAGAGAGCTTCCAAAGCATCAGAGGGATCTCATTGTTGAAAGATATCAGTCAGGCGAAGGGTACAAAAGACTTTCCAAAGCATTAGATATACCATGGAACACAGTGAAGACAGTCATCATCAAGTGGAGAAAATATGGCACAACAGAGACATTACCAAGAACTGGACGTCCCTCCAAAATTGATGAAAAGACGAGAAGAAAACTTGTCAGGGAGGCTTCCAAGAGGCCTACAGCAACATTAAAGGAACTGCAGGAATTTCTGGCAAGTACTGGCTGTGTGCTACATGTGACAACAATCTCCCGTATTCTTCATATGAATGGGCTATGGGGTAGGGTGGCAAGACGGAAGCCTTTTCTTACAAAGAAAAACATCCAAGCCTGGCTGAATTTGCAAAAACAAACATCAAGTCCCCCAAAAGCACGTGAGAAAATGTGTTATGGTCTGATGAAACCAAGGTTGAACTTTTTGGCCATAATTCCAAAAGGTATGTTTGGCGCAAAAACAACACTGCACATCACCCAAAGAACACCATACCCACAGTGAAGCATGTGCTTTGCATCATGCTTTGGAGCTGTTTTTCTTCAGCTGGAACCGGGGCCTTAGTCAGGGTGGAGGGAGTTATGAACAGTTCCAAATACCAGGCAATTTTGTCACAAAACCTTCAGGCGTCCGTTAGAAAGCTGAAGATGAAGAGGAGGTTCACCTTTCAGCACGACAATGACCCAAAGCACACATCCAAATCCACAAAAGCATGGCTTCACCAGAAGAAGATTAACGTTTCGGAAAGGCCCAGCCAGAGCCCAGACCTGAATCCAATTGAACATCTGTGGGGTGATCTGAGGAGGGCTGTGCACAGGAGATCTCCTTGCAATCTGACAGATTTGGAGCGCTTTTGCAAAGAAGAGTGGGCAAATATTGCCACGTCAAGATGTGCCATGCTAATAGACTCCTACCCAAAACGACTGAGTGCTGTAATAAAAGGTGCTTCAACAAAGTATTAGTTTAAGGGTGTGCACACTTATGCAACCAGGTTATTGTGAGTTTTTTATTTTTTATTTTTCCACCTCAAAGATTTCAGTTTGTTTTTCAATTGAATTGTTCACGTTATAGGTCACATTAAAGGTGAAAAAAGTTCTGACATGATTTATCTTTGTCTCATTCTTTACATCACAAGAACTTGGCATTTTAACAGGGGTGTGTAGACTTTTTATATCCACTGTAAATGGCAGTATGTGACGTGTATGTGGCAGTATGTGACACATTTATGACAGTATGTGACGTGTCTACATTTAGATTACACATCTGCTGTTTTAGCGTCTGCATGTTAAGATTTGTGTCATAATTTGCCATAGAGAAACTCCCAACAGGAAGCTACAGGATTCAACATTGTTCCATTGGTTAGGATACGTTTTGCTGTGCGAGCAGCTGAGAGAGGGGCAGGTCCTTTGGTAAAACCACTAGAAGGATAACATCAATATGCGCAACTGAAATACAAACCACGTAAAGTCAAACATGGGAGGATACTGCAGCAGAGATCACTGACTGACTTACTGTGTGGAGGAGGAACTTGAACGTGTATTTGACACAGAGCAGTCAGACACTCCGGGCACCGGACAGCATATCAGAGAAGGATTCTTTTGATCATA
Source organism: Esox masquinongy (assembly GCA_016801175.1). NCBI lineage: Eukaryota > Metazoa > Chordata > Actinopteri > Esociformes > Esocidae > Esox > Esox masquinongy. The sequence continues at coordinate 3,850 of JACXGI010014110.1, read as the reverse complement.
ATTTCTTAGCAGAACCTCTTATACGGATTTATATACCAGAGCCATTAGGGTTAAGTGCCTTGCACATGTACAGATTCGTCACCTGGTCTGCTTGGGGATTCGAAACAGGAACCTGTTGGTTACTGTGCCAACACTCCAACCACTAGGCTAACCGCTAGGCTACCTGAAATCCTGTTGTCGGTAGTGTCAGGCTAGGAGCATCACGGAAACCAGCTGTGAAGCAGCGGTCGTCTCAGGAACAATCTGAGGAGTACATTTTCCTCTCAGAATGGAGAAGGATACATCCAGTCAAGCTGGGAGTCCTGCCACACCAACGTAAGATGATCTTGAAGCAACTGTTAACCACTGTGTCGATGTTTTCCACTCCAGACCCAGGGATGGACATCCTTGCCGGGAATTATCACTTTGGCTACTTGTGGTCACTCCGTCGTCAAGCCCCATAATTAGTTAGTGGCAAGTGTATTATACACTTGAATAAAAGCCAACCTGGGACACCTCTGACTGGACGTTGAGATCACAGGTTTTATGTTAGTCACCAGACTATTCATGTTCTCTAGCCTAGTTATTCATTGGTTACTTCTGGTATCTCTGAATGTACATGACTGTAAATATGAAACCCACTGTATGTATCATGTTTTATTTAACCTTATGATGAAAAATGTCTAGCCCTAATTGTGTGTGCTTAGCATGGCTGTGTTTTTGTTCCTGAGTGAAAGGGGTCTCATTTTTAATACAGGAAGGGGATGTTCGGGCTGAAGGGAAAGAAGAAGAAGAAAGTCAACACCACTGGTCTAGTCTTTTCAAATAAAGGAGGTTTAGGTAAGGCCTTGAAAACAAACACACCACCACTGTGTACAGTAACAGACAACTCTAGTGTACAGTAACAGACAACTCTTGTGTTCAGTAACAGACAACTTTAGTGTACAGTAACAGACAACTCTAGTGTACAGTAATAGACAACTCTAGTGTACAGTAACAGACAACTCTAGTGTACAGTAACAGACAACTCTAGTTGTGAATGTCCGTGTCCTAAATGGCACTCTGTTTCCTATGACGCTGTAGGGCTTTGCTCCTTGTTGTTGATCAAACAATCATGTGCTTCTGTATTCAGAGCGTTTCTGTTGACCTTCATGGATTACCTGTTTCGCCTTTAAGAACACCTGCCTTAATGTGCCTGTGTGATGTGTCCCAATTCAATGTGTAAACACGTAGGCCTGGTATCCAGAAGCAGAGGCTAGCCCTACATCAGTCCAAGCCAGTCTTCAGCAAACAAAGAGCCATTGGAGGAAACTAAACATTTGAACATTTAGTCTAAACCCTTTTCTGCACCCAAATGGTGGAACAAGTTCCCCCTAAAAGCTAGGATAGCAGAGTTTCTGACCATGTATAGAAAACATCTGAAACTCCACCTGTTCATAGAGTACCTAATAACTTCATAGGCACCCCCTCCATTGACTTGGTGAAGTAATACTTGCTATATTTATTACCGGAATTGTCTTCCTTCCTGCAATTATTATTGCTGATAAACTCAGTGTGTAGTGTTCTTATTACAGTTTTTCTGAATTGCTAAAACACTAAACCCCATTCTCTGAACCAAATTCTCAGTAACCTAAACCCATTTGTCGAATCAGTCACTCTTTTGGCAAAACCTTAAACAAATTCAAGTAGTTAGACACCATTTGCAAATTGCATTCACTCTTGTCTGCAAAACCCTAAACACATTCTCACTCACTAAATCACATCTCGCACTGTGATGGGCTTGTGTTGCAAAAATTAAACACAACTACAACACAGTTGTCATCGTTTACACACATTTGGCTCAAAATAGTTCACACTTGTTCCTAATGATGTGATCAAACCAACTGTTCAGAATATAACTCAGTTCAGGCGGCACAGGTGGCACTGGTCTGAGGCAGAGGAGGACATGTCAGAGATGGTGGATGAGGAGGAAGAGTCCTCTGTCCGGACTCAGCACAAAGACATGATGCTGAGGCAGAATGAATCTCTCACTGACTTGATTTTGTAGTTGCACAACATTTGTGAGTTTATTGAAATGTGCTTTTTATTTAGAATTTTCTTTGGTCATTGGGCTTTTGTAGTGGACTACTGTATTTTTATGCCACTGCTGAATATACAGACATTCAGTACTGCAGTACTTACAGATACCTGCAGTACTTACAGATTTCAATATATTCACTGAACTAAGTTGGGATTATTATACGTTTTTTATTGCAAAATATGTTTACTATTTAACATTTATAAAAAAAATCTGTAACTACATTCCCTGGGTGCTGTGTTCTCCGTTTTTTTATGTAGTGTCTAATAAATGCTCTGTAGTTTTTATATATTGACTGACTGTGTGTATGATCTGAAAGCATTGTTTAATTTTGAGCACAGATTAAATGGTTTTGAGGCAAGTTTTGATTTTGACAGAAGAGTGAGGGGTTTTGTGAATGTAGTTTGAAGATTTGGATCTGTGTTTGAAGTTTTAAGAAAATGGGTGACGGTTTCAAGAAATGTGTCTTAGAAATTGTGAAAATCTGTAATACTGAGTTGTGTGTTTGTTCCACTTAGCTAACTTAAAATGAACAAACGCCCTGGATAAAATGAACAAACGCGCTGTCTGCTAAATGTTAGCTGAGTCTGTGTCTGGAAAGAGCAGGTCTCCAAGCACACTACTTATAAAGAAATGGTTGGGGTTTCCTGGATTTGACAGTATTAAAAAAATACAAATTTAAGTTAGAAAGGAGCAGGAGGTGAATGTTGGCTTCCACTGCTGAATTGTGGCTTTATAGGCTTGGTATGTTCATTGTAAATTGTAAACTGGTAAGCTTATAAATATATTCCTGATTTATTGATTTATTGAATTCTGGACCTTCCTCACAGAGGTTTCTGAAGCTCAGGTTAAACCTGAGCTTGTTGGTGTGGACGAAGCCCAGAACCCTGAGGAAACAAAGCCTGGGGCCTCAGGAACCATTCCTGTCAGACAGATACCCCAGACCAAGAGGTATAGGCTCTATACTCCACACCCGACACAATGTAGAACTCACATTATGTGTTAAAGGCATATTATTACAATGCATGGACTTGTTATTCATATTTATGGGCATGTTTTCAGGTTGTATCAGTATGTTATTACATTGTATAAGCATGTTATTATATTGTATAAGCATGTTATTACATTGTATGAGCCTCTAAAGACATTGTAAATTGAATAACGTAACTTTTAATCTCCACATGGATAAGAATAACACAACTTTTAATCTCCACACAGATCAAAACTTAAGACAAAGATTCTGGAGAGTGAGAGCAAACCACAGACCTTTCAGGTAGATTAATTAACACCCACAATCTGTATATTTTCAACTGTCAGTTGGCCTCTTTCCTGTCGCGTGTGTGGGTCCTGTGTTTAGTGTTTCCATATTTTATGTATGTATTATATATATATATATATATATATATATATATATATGTGTGTGTGAGGGCATTTCCATATTTGATGTATGTATTATATATATATATATGTGAGGGCATTTCCATATTTGATGTATGTATTATATACATATATATATGTATGGGCATTTCCATATTTGATGTATGTATTATATATATATATATATATGTGTGAGGGCATTTCCATATTTGATATATGTATTATATATATATATATATATATATATATATATATATATAATATTATTTATAAAATTAAAATTATTTATTAACATCAAATAATTTCCATATTTGATGTATGTATTATATACATATACAGGTGCTGGTCATAAAATTAGAATATCATCAAAAAGTTGATTTATTTCAGTAATTCCATTCAAAAAGTGAAACTTGTATA
>JACXGI010014109.1:0-19635 GCA_016801175.1 Esox masquinongy | reverse complement strand
ACAAATACAGTAAATTATATAAAATACCAGACCTGGGTTCAAATACTAGTTAAAACATTTCAAACCAGCATTTTTTAGACTTTAAATTGGTTAAAAGAAAGCTAGAATATGTATTTAAAAACTCTATTTCAATCTGAGGGAGAGAAAGTTGTCATGGACGTTGTTGTCATGCACCCCCCCAGTGCACCAGCTCCAGAGGGCTACGTCACCGTCCTAATAGGACCACTGTACCACTGCAAATCACTGCAAATCACTGCAAATCACCTTCACCCTGGACTGTCCCTGCTTATCACGCACACCTGTTTCCCATTACCACTGATAATTACAACTAAACAATGTAGTCTGTTTCCACAGTGCCTTGTCGGCTATTGTATTCATGTTACCATGCAATAAGTAAGCAAGTCATGTGATATGTGTGTGTTTGTGTGTACATTCCGGCTTCGTCCGTGTATTGTGTTTTAGAGGCTTTACACCTCACTTGATTTTGGGCCTACCCCGTCAGTTTTATTTGACGTGTTTTGTGTTGGGGAAATAAAATCCCATACTGCATTTCCTGCTTCTGTCTCCAATAACTACAATACTGTGACAGTTGTAAGTTTCCATGGTGATTCCATTTACATGTATCCCTTTATGGTTTTACACATATACATATTTTTTTTTCTACTGCACTCACAAATGCCATATTTAGACAAATAGCTGAATATTTAGTTAGAACATTTGTTTTTTCTTGGAGTTCACAGGAAACAACATGCATTAAACAAACCAATACAAATGGGGATTAACACTCACACGACTATAAGCAAAAGCAGCAAATACAGTTTTTGTTTTTTATTCTGACTAACTGACAGTCAGTTCCCAAACAGCTTTACAGTTCAGACTGCTACTGACCCCAATATACTCCAGAACATAAAGAACGGCACAGTTCAAAATGTTATCTTTAATAATCTTTTCAGTGATTTTGAACTCCTTAAAAGGAGGAATCAACACCTCCTGCTCTTGGTCTCCCATCACTGGGTAGGACTGGAGGTAAGCTCCTGATTATGTCTTTATCTGAAAACAGGACGTAGTTCCAAGGTCAGTCATGTCCTTCTTGAAAGAGCTGAAGGCAAAGAAGCCAAATCTGATTTCTTTATGAACTTCCCCTTCAAACTCCATATTGGTTCTTCTGAATGTGTTGTAACAGATCTGATTTCCGTTGAGGATGCGGATAGCATCAGTCAAGAAGAAATGTAAGGCGTGGAACTTGAAGTTGTCATAATTTTTTCCTTCGGTGCGCACTGCATTATTGAAATCTCCCGATATTTTCAGTACTTCTGAACTGTAAACACAGATAGCCTGAACATGATTTGGGCTAAGGCCATCTTTTTCCATTTCTTTCTCATTTTTTTGGACACATTTTTTAATTTCTTCAGTTTCCCAGATGTTTTTGAATTTCGAATATGACTTTTCATTTTGAAGATATGTATCTTGCACCTTCTTCTTCATATCTTCATTGCAGCCTTCATACATGTCGTCAACAGAGTCAGGGACCATGTCTAAGGAAGTCTTGGGATCTAGACGATGTGGATAGACCTTCAGAGAATTAGAAGGGAAGAACAGTGATGTGAATGTAGAAAAAATCTATCTATAAAATGACTAACTGTAGCAACCATTTTTATCAGATAAACTTTAGTCTATGAAATGTTAATACCCCTTCATAATGGTAGCTAGTACAAAATGTAATTTCCACGTTTCATAGTTCATTCATAAACATTGAGAGACCATCTTTGAATCCACACCCAATATCCAAGCATGGAAGCGGTACAGTAGTAGTACATCACAGCAAGTCTATGATCCATAGTCAACGTAAATGGAGCGAACGCAATGTAGCGCTTGATTTCAGTGTCATTTTACATCATAAAAGGGCAGGGTATTCTCCAATGCAGACATGCAGTACTAAGATTACTCTCAAAAGTTACGCAACGCAAACGTATACACTGACAACATACCAATACCATGCACATACTGGATGGGCTGTCTTGATGAGTTTTGTTGGAGAATATAAACACATTAAATTGTAGACATGTTGGATTCTGCTAGCTAGTTAAATAAACACAATGTTGTAAGCCGAATATACACAACAATGAAATCTGAAATATTGTCTCTACAGTAAAACATCATAAAGAGCAATGGAAGCGAATGACACTGTTGAAGATACACTGGAACCCATGCAATACCCCCTCTAGAGGATATACTGTATAATTTTAGGCAGATTCGCACGCTGGTTGTAGAGCAACGACGCTTGTTTTAGAACAATATTCTCCATGTGCAAAGGTTTACCTACATAAGTGCGAAGGGGTGGTCCCAGGCCTGGTTCCACAGGGGGGCAAAAGGGGGCATTGCCCCCTCAGGTAGCAAGTCGTACCCCCTCCGCTGTGTTCATGCCCGGTTCCACATGGGTGCAAAAAGGGTCATTGCCCCTTTCGGTATGCAATTCATACCCCCTCAGTGGTGTTTCCCCATAGACATAGCCGATCGTTGCGATCATCATAGACCAAAGAGTTTCAATTGCCTTTACAAGCGTATATACGTTTCAAAATGTTGGTGGTCCTGAACACCTTTTGATAAATGCGTTGTTGCATTTCACCCAACATTGGAGTCTGCCTAGCAGCGAAACATCCACTAGATAGAGCATCAATTACACAGCATAACAGCATCAATATAATGTATTGCTTTAAAAATATAAACTCTGCATTTAGAGGTTAATTTGAGTGTAAGCCCAATTTAAGGATTCAGAAAATAATCATCAGGCAGTGTTAATAAATGATAAGCAAAAGTAAACACACAAAGTTTTATTTTTGCAACAATTTCACCTTACTTAGGCCATTGTAGGAACTGAATGTATTCTTAGTTGTTACATAGAGGGACAAGGAATGTTAGTTCAATATGTATGCAAGATATAACTGTCACTATATCTTGGGGCTTGGCATTCCGTGTTTAGGCGTACATATATTTATTTCTCAGTTTCCACGGAGACAGATAAGGTGCTAGACAGACCATCCTGGGACATTGCTTTTTAACACCAGCAAACCCAAGGTCAACTGTTAGATTGTGGGAATCAGCAGAGAGAAACTAAAACTGGTGAGAACTGCTGTGATTGTAACATCTGGAGACATTTACTATGATTGCACAATGAAAATCGAAGAATCCTCTTACCCTGATTCATTCTTTCTCCGAAAAAATACAAATGTAAATGAACAACGCGTCCACACCGGCCCCGGGGCCGACCCGGAGTCGGCGAGGAGCTCCGGATCGAGAACATCCACCGCCGGCACCCAGCAACGCTCCTCCGGGCCGTACCCCTCCCACTCCACCAGGTACTGCAGACCCCTCCCCCGGTGTCTCTAATCCAGGATGGTGCGGACTGAGTACGCCGGGCCCCCCTCGATGTCCAGAGGGGGTGGAGGGACCTCCTGCACCTTAGACTGCTGGAGGGGACCAGCCACCACCGGCCTGAGGAGAGAGACGTGAAACGAGGCGTTAATTTTGTAGTCAGGAGGGAGGTGTAACCTATAACTCACCTCGTTCACTCTCCCCAGGACTTTGAACGGCCCCACAAACCGCGGCCTCAGCTTCCGGCAGGGCAGACGGAGAGGGAGGTTCCGAGTCGAGAGCCAGACCCGATCGCGTACAGTGTAGACCGGGGCGTCGCTCCGACAGCGGTCCGCAGCGGACTTTTGGCGTTCCCCGGCGCGCTGAAGGTGTCAATGCGCCACTGACCAGGTCACATTGGCGGAACCAGTCGTCCACCGCCAGAGCCCCGGTCTCGGGTTGGCTCTGCCACGGCGCCAAGACCGGCTGGTACCCTAGAACACACTGAAAAGCGGTCATGGTTGTGGAGGAGTGGCGGAGCGAATTCTGAGCACACTCTGCCCAAGGCAGGAACGCCGACCACTCCCCCGGCCGGTTCTGGCAATAGGACCTCAGGAACCTCCCCAGGTCCTGGTTCACACGCTCCACCTGCCCATTAGCTTCGGGGTGAAACCTGGAGGTGAGACTGACCGAGACCCCCAGCCGGGCCATAAAGGCCCTCCAGACCCTAGATGTAAATTGGGGACCCCGGTCAGAGACAATGTCCTCCGGAACCCCATAATGCCGGAAGACGTAAGTGAATAGTGCCTCCGCAGTCTGTAGAGCCGTCGGGAGACCCGGAAGAGGGAGGAATCGGCAGACCTTTGAAAACCGGTCCACAACGACCAGGATCGTGGTATTGCCTAGTGAGGGGGGAAGATCTGTCAAAAAATCAATGGACAGGAGAGACCATGGTCTTTGTGGAACAGGCAAAGGGAGTAACTTACCCGCCGGAAGGTGTCTAGGTGTCTTACTCTGAGCGCACACCGAACAGGAGGACACATACCCCCTCACATCCTTGGCCAGACCAGGCCACCAGTACTTGTCGGTAAGGCAGCGCACTGTCCGGTCTATGCCCAGATGACCTGTGGAAGGGGGTTTGTGGGCCCAGTAGATGAGACGGTCACGAACATCCAGCGGCACGTACTGGCGATCCGCAGGACACTGAGGTGGCCCGGGATCGCTGCGTACTGCACGCTGAATGTCCACGTCCCATACTGCCGGCGCCACAAAGCAAGAGGCAGGCAGAATCGGTGTATCATCCACCCGCCTCTCACCCGCACCGTATAGCCGGGACATCGCTCCAGGTTACGATGGTCAATCCAGACTACAAACGGGTGTTTCGCTCCCTCGAGCCAATGTCTCCAAACAGTCAGGGCTCTGAATACAGCTAGCAGCTCCTTATCACCGATGCCATAGTTCCGCTCCGCCTCACAGAGCTTTCGCGAGTAAAAGGCACAGGGGTGACGCTTAGGAGGGGTCCCCGACTGTTGGGATAAGACTGCACTTATCCCCACCTCCGAGGCATCCACCTCCACTATGAACGGCAGTGACGGATCGGGGTGAGCCAGAACCGGAGCAGAGGTGAACATTCTCTTCAGGGTGCGAAATGCGTTGTCTGCCCCGGTCGACCAGGTAATCCGGCTCGGCCCACCCTTCAACAAGGATGTGATCGCTATCTTACCGAAACCCTGAATAAACCTACGGTAGAAACTGGCAAACCCAATAAACCGCTGTACCACATTAACCGAGGTAGGAATGGGCCAATTACGCACGGCTGCCACGCGATCTGCCTCCATCTCCACCCCTCTGGGTGAAATGCAAAAACCGAGGACTAAAACGAAGAACACGCACTTCTCTGCTTTAGCATACAGATCATGCTCCAGCAACCGCCTCAACACCCTGCGAACGAGAGACACATGTTCAGCATGCGTGGCAGAATACACAAGGATGTCATTGATGTAAACCACCACTCCGTGTCCCAGCATGTCCCTAAACACATCGTTCACAAAGGACTGAAACACTGCCGGCACATTCATTAACCCATACGACATCACCAGGTATACATAGTGCCCCGTGGTGGTGCTGAAGGCTGTCAACCACTCGTCTCCCTCTTGGATTCTCACCAAATTGTTCGCACTCCTGAGGTCCAATTTTGTGAAGAAGCGTGCCCCATGCTTTGACTCGATGTAATTGGAAATCAGGGGGATAAGATAGGAGTACCTTACTGTAATTTTGTTTAACGCCCTGTAGTCAATGCATGGACGCAAACCACCCCCTTTCTTCTTCACAAAAAAGAAACTTGAGGAGGCGAGCGAGGTGGAACGGCGGATAAGTCCCTGCCGCAGGGATTCGGCCACATAGGTCTCCATCGCCGCCGTCTCTGCCTGAGACAGGGGATACACATGATAATAAGGTGGCACAGCATCTACCTTTAGGTTTATCACGCAATCCCCAGACCGATGTGCTGGTAGTTTGTTAGCCATGGTTTTAGAAAATACCAACGCTAAATCTGCATATTCAGGAGGAATGCGCACTGCGGAGACATTGTCTGGACTTTCCACCGACGTCGCACCAACGGAAACACCTAGACACCTCTCCTGACACCCCTGAGACCACCCTGTCAACAACCTCTGCGACCAAGAAATAGTATGATCGTGTCCCGATAACCATGGCCCCAACACCACCGGGAAAGCAGGAGAACACATAATGTGAAACTCAATCTGTTCTGTATGGGAGTGTTGGATAGTCATAGTGAGGGGCACCGTGATGTACTTTACTAATCCAGTCCCCAGAGGTTTACTGTCCAAGCCCGTAAGGGACCTAGGCGTGGTTAGTGGCACCAGCGGAATACGCAACCTCTGTGCGTAACCGCTGTCCATAAAATTCCCAGATGCGCCTGAATCTACTAGCGCCTTACACTGAGAATTAACAAGGAAATCAGGAAAGGTCACCAAGAGTGTCATGTGATTTGCAGAGGGCCCTGACAGTGTGTGAGATCTGCTCACCTGACTCGGTGTAGGGATGTCAGGCTTCCTCCACTCAACCCTTCTCTGTTGATAGCAGTGGGAGGCAGAGTGCCCCTTCCTCCCACAAAAGGAGCACTCCCTGGACCGCACCGTCTCCCTTGGTGCTGCGCCTCCCACCTCCATGGCCTCAGGCCTGGCGACGGGGTGCGCCGGGGGGGGCAGATCATTCCCAGTGCGTCCGCGGGTGGCCAGCAAGTTGTCCAACCGGATCGCACACTCCTCGTCCCCTGCCTGAGGTGCACGAGACACTCGCCGACCTCCCTGCCATCGGGCGGATGATCGAAAACGGCCCGGAAGAGACCGACGAACGCCTCGTAATGAGCCAACTCCGGTCCATTAGCGGACCATACGGAGTTGGCCCAATCCAATGCCTTGCCCCTCAGGCAGGACACAAGGGCCGAGAACTTCTCCCTATCCCCTGGGTGTGGGTTGAGGGAGGCAAATTAGACATCCAGCTGGAGGAGGAACCCGGAGCATTGCTCCACATCTCCCTCGAATCCCTGGGGGAGGCTCAGTTGGATGGTCCTCCTCTGCAACGGTGGGTATGCCGGCAAGGGCACCTCTGCCGGGTTGGTCGCTGCTGGAACCTGCTCGGCCGGCTTCCTCGCCTCCAACCGCCGCATTGATTGGACCAGGGTGTTCATGGCCTCCCCCAGGGACGAAATCATCTCCCCATGCCTCCTCAACTGGTCGGCTCCTGCTGGCTCCATCTTCTTAGGGTGAGGAATTCTGTCACGATGTCGTGGTGGTGTGCAAGGGAATAAAAAGAGCCAGGCGCAGGAATTTCCTTTTGTATTTCCTTTATCAAAGTAACGTATGGAAAACACCCCAAAACAAGGGAACCAACGGAACACATCCGTATAACAATCTCCCAAAACGAGGGGAAAGCGACAAAGCGCGATAATAAAACAAATGTCACCAAGCACTGACACACAACATCAACCATCGAACAATTCCTCACAAAGACGCCCAGGAACACAGGAACTAATATAGGTTACCTAACGAGGGAATGGACACCAGGTGTGTGCAATAACATGACATAACAGTGCCGTGGGAGGAGGGGCGGCAAGACTAGTAGGCTGGTGACGACGCACGCAGAACACCGCGCCGGGAGAGAGAGCGTGCGTCCTCTTTGCGCGTACTCGTTACAGTTCATCATGAGATTATAATGATGTTTATATGGAATTCACAGAAACAGAAATTACAGAGATCAGACTTTACCGGCAGACAACCACAGACCCTGTTTGCACCCAAATGAATAACATCCTGCTAACAAATGTCAAACCCCTCAAAGGTGTGAGATGTTTTTTTAATCCTTTATTCATACAAGAGAAATCAGTCTGAGACCAAGATCTGTTTTACAGCTTAGCCTTGTGCACAAAAATCATAATGACATAGAAACACAGTTACACAAAACAGTTGCATTCAACAACAATACGTTCATTTAAAATGGCTCCAAATTTTCCAATAGAAACCAAGACATCAAGTCTAAGGCATTTTTGAAACTCATTCCACAAACGATGGGCATGATACACAAAAGTAGTTTAACGCAACTCTGTATGCACCTAGGGTACCTCCAAGGCTAACCAATTCTTGGAGCGCGTTTTATAACCACCAATAATCCAGGTTATTTTAGAGGAGAGATAATTTGGTTGGTTGTGCATTATAGCCTTATAGACAAACATCAGCCAGTGTCTGGCCCTCCTGGAAGCTAAGGAGTCCCATACAACCAAAGAGTACAGAATACAGTGATGCCTACGAAACTTGGCGCCCGTTATGAAACAAAGAGCTGCATGATAGACTGCATCCAAAAGCTGCATGATAGACTGCATCCAAGGGCCTCAACACTGCATATACAATAGATCACCATAATCAAGCACAGACATGAAGTAAAGTAGCCCTGACGTAAAGTAGCTTCAACTACTTCAAGTCTATGCTGAAAGGACAAACACGCACTGTTTCTATAAAATACATTTTAAATCTCAGTTTCATTACCAAATATGTCATATGTGCTTTGAAGGAGAGATGTTCATCTACCCAGATACCAAGGTATTATAAGATTGAACACATTCTATGACAGAGCCTTCCAAAGTACTAATCTTTAACTCATCCACATGTTGCTTTTTGCACTTTGAAGAAAATATTATATATTTGCTTTTGCTTATATTTAACAACAGCATAAGATCTAAAAGGGATTTCTGTAGACACAGAACATGAGACTGGAGATTAGCAAAAGCCTGAGCATGGGATTTGCCAGTAACATAAAGTATTGTGTCATCAGCATAAAAATTATATTTACAATTTCTCTTTGTGTGTTATTGTCTCGCCTTTACGAGCACAGTGCAGCTCAATAAATGTATACTTTGCACAGAACGACTCCTCCTTCTTCGCACACTAGAGCTGACATAATAGCAAGCAAAGCATCAAGTATCTCATTTGTGGTAAAAGGAATTAAACAGAATTCTTGAATATCAGCATCAGAGCTGCTCTGCTGAAATGCTTGATCATTTCTAGATATATTTTCACATTCACTATGGTTTGCACTCAAGGTTTTTTTCAAATAAAGAGCCAGCCTCAATAAAATGGAGATTAAAAGCATCAGCAATTTCACTTTTTTTCAGTAATTGGCCCTGTGTCTAACATGATCTGTTTTGGCAATGAGGAAATGGAACTGCTCTTCAGGGTTTTAACTATTTTCCAGAATTTTGCTGGATTCCCATGACAATCTGACAATGTGTTCACACAATATTCTGCTTTTGACTTTCATGTAAGATGCATGCAGAGGTTTCGCAGCTGCTTAAAAGACTGCCAATCAGAGATTAACGCTAACTGTCTAGCTTTAGCCCATGCCATATTTATTTTATGCAAAGCCACTGAGATATCTGGAGTGACCCAGGAATTTGATCTATTGTTGACCCTTATTTGTACATACAGAGCATGCCTATCAGCAATAGAATTACAAACCATAGTGAAATGCTCCAGCGCTTGCTCAGCATTGGCGATGCACAAAATGCAGCCCAGCTCACCCAGTGAAAGATCTTGTAAAAAATATTGCTCACTAAAATTTCTAAAATATCTTTTAGTGCACGGATTTGACCTCTGCTGTCTAACATCTCTCACACATATAATAGGGCAAAGGTCACTAATAACTAATGGCAACACACCACATGATAAATGCCTATCAGGTGCATTTGTCAGAATATAGTCAATAATTGTAGATTTAGACATGTCTTTTAAGTAAGGGCGTGTTGGCTTTGTTATCAGCTGGGTCAAATTGAGACCCACACACAACTCCTTCATATGATCTGAGCTCAGTGCTAGCCAATCGAGATTAAAATCTCCAAGTATGACTACTTCACATGACATAAAGGAGCCTAATAAATCAGTTAGCTGGCGTTGCATGTCTTTTTTGCACAGGGAGGGGATATACACCAATTACAGTAATATTACAGTTATTTCGAAATGCAAGCCTTAGAGCAAGAGGTTAAAATTCTTTTGGAGCAGAGCTACTTTTCAACAAAGTGACAGACATACAGTGTCTGATGTAAATTGCCACCACTCCTCCTTTACTCTTTCTAAATCCCTCATCAGGCAGACCACAAACCTAGTTCTGACTAAGAAGCAGCAGTCCATAAATGCACTGTAATGCAAATAAAACAGTTGTCATGGTCACAGTGACAGCTGATTTCTCAGGAACACTTAAATATTCATTGGAATGTAACTATACAGGAATAAAACATTGTTATCATCCATGTAAATATTTCATCCGTTTTGGTGAATGTGGATTGGCATCAGTCATTAGAGTGACTTTACTGGTGAACTCTAACCGCTGTTTAGCGCCTTCCTAGCCTGAGTGTCAGATCTGTTTGTGTTGTCTTGTTAATTTCTCTGCCCCCGGTACCAACCGTTATTGTCACCCAAAACAATGAATTTACAATTGTCCAGAACGTACTGTGTTGTCCAGTTGTCCAGAACGTACTGTGTCTGTATCCCAGTAACATTGAACTTTTCTGATATTTAACACTCTGAACCCACACTCTAGTTTGAACCCTCTTAAAGGTCTTAACCTGAATCCAAAATGTTCCTGTCTACTGCAATGTCTGTAAAAACACATCCCCCCGATAACAGTAAACATTTCTATAATATTGCTATTTCTAATCTGAAATGGGTATTAAATCATTGCCTGTGATTGTAGCTGCATGTTGTTTTATACATACAGTAAACCAAAGGTCACCATCATCGCTGGTCTTCCTGTGTGTCAGAATGACCTCACCTGTACCTTTATCAGATGGTGATTATTAACATTATATTTAATTCATAAATATGGCCACCTTATTTCATGTGTGGATACCTTTATGCGTTATGCATACACATTACAACATGTTCATTTCGCATTCCTGAACATGAAGTCCCCTGACCTTAACAGGAAGGGAGATGGAAAGAATTGAAATACGTAATCTATAGGAAATGATTTAATGTGGATGAAATTGGCGCAAATACAGGAATAATGTTCACTTGAGGAACAGGTTCGGTGATCATTCAGGTGGAAAGATTGAGGGGCATGAAAACCTGTTAATTTGTAAAATACCGCCCCCCTCTGGTTATTGTGGAGAATACAATGTAATCACTTCTCAGTGGAGGTCATTGAAACACATTGAACTACAATGTTAAGTGAAGCTTTCTTCATGCTACAGTCCAACTCCTAAAAAGATATGTAAAACATTTATTTACTGTAAATTACAGCACAGACAGAGAATAACAGATATTTTTAAACTAGAATCTGTCTTTTTTCAGGAGGCGAATCAGTCAAAAAAATGTGAAGAGTGAAAGTTGAAGGATTCATAACATTTGCTGTGGTGTGGAGTCTGCTGGTTTGTTTGGAACTAAAGTACTGTATATTCAGTACACTGTATTGTTGAACTTAGGTTTGTACAGTTTTAACCAACTGTAGCTACAGTCCTCTGGATCAGATTATCTGCTAAATATCTTCCTCAAAGCTCTAACACTGTTTTGGTGTCAGCAACCAGAATCCCATGAAAACATCTTTGATGATTAACTAGATGTACAACCTCCATCTCAAGCAGCAGAAACTTCCAGACGCCACCTGATTATCAGATTTTAACACTTTTTGTGGTACATATACAGTCAACCAGACATGGGACCAAGTCACCATTTTGAAAGTCCTCAGCATGTCTCAAGTCATAACTTTCGAGTCATGTTTTTAGTCAAGCCACTGTTGGGTTTCAAGTCTTCAACTCAATGTTTAAGTATTCTATTCAAATGTAAATGGGAATGTGTATTTCCTGTCTCTCTTACACTGCCAGTAAACCAAGACAAAAATACTCTGTATGACGGCATTGATGAGAACTTTGTGTCCTGGATGTGAAAACAAACAAACCACCAGACCTCACCAACCATGACAGGATTATATTGGGGTCTTGCAACACCTTCTAACTTCTTTGAAACCACACAACATTTATGCTCTGGTTGATGGAAAACTACTTACTGAATAAAAATGTATACAGATCTGAGAATAAGCAAACTGCCTAAAATACACAAACCTATCATCCTGTACAAGT
The DNA here is from genome assembly GCA_016801175.1 of Esox masquinongy. Taxonomy (NCBI): domain Eukaryota; kingdom Metazoa; phylum Chordata; class Actinopteri; order Esociformes; family Esocidae; genus Esox; species Esox masquinongy. Next base: position 7,637 of record JACXGI010014109.1, on the reverse strand, counting down.
GTCTTTTAATGGTAGTTTGTCTGTTTGCTTGATTAATGCAGTGTGGAAGGGAGTTTCTGTGATCATGTGTCGGCTATCGACTGTTTTACTGTGACTTTTTTAGACTTGGAGACCATGAAGAGACCACTGGATGGCTGTCTTGTAAGGTAAGTATGGATATGTGAGCTGTATGGTTTTATTATGTAGACAAATTGCATTCTTCATTACAGTATTATTTATTATATAAGCTAAAAGAGAAACCGTCAATCTTGGGTTAACCCTCAACCACTTTAAAAGCATACTTGTTGTGCTGTTATTTAAATGAAGTTAAGGGAAATTTTCCATGAGGCCATCAATAGATGGCTGGCTGGTGGTGGTGGGGGGGTCTTCCTCTCCAAGGACATTCTCAATCCTACCAACTATGGACCTCTTGAGTGTTGGTGGGACGTTATTCCCCATGCAAATATATAGCATCGGTCTGAGGAAACTATGGACTGTGGCTAATGTTACTCCCACCTTAAGTCCAATTATATTGACCTCTGGGTTGTCAAAGGACAGTTCTAACAGCATGAAGACATGGAGAGGTAGCCAGCAGATAAAGAACATGGCTATCAGGGCAGTCATTACTCTGAGGGACTTGGAGGACACGCTTATCATTTGTCTCGTTCTCAGTCTCGGGATAGTTACAGAGTAACAGAAGAAGATGATGAGGAAGGGCACTGCAAAGCCACCAATGAAGTGACTCGGCACTATCCTGTAACTGTGAGTTTCACCCGCGAACATAAAACGAGTGCTGAGGGCAACAGATGAAACCCAGGTCAGGACCACCACAATAGAGGTCTTGTTGATGGTACGGTTGGTCTGAGCCCAGACTGGAAACACCACCGACACACAGCAATCAACACTGATGATGATCAGGACGAAGACGCTGCTGAACAACGTGATGAATATCAGAGCAAAGGTGAAGCTACACATGAAACCCCTAAAGATGCACTCCTCTTTAACAATGAGGATGATGTAAAACGGTGGAAAGACGGCACAGAATATGAAGTCGGACACGGCCAGACTGAGGTACCAGGTGGTGTTGACCGTCTTCTTCATCTTGAGACCAGTGATCCAGATGACCAGGCCGTTCCCAAGAACCCCAACCAGGAAGATGACGATGTTGACCACCAGGTAGAAGATACAGAAACCATCAGTGAAGCATCTATTGTGGTTTATGGGAGGGAAATTGTCATGTCTGTAATAGTCATAATCCTCCATTGCTGGTCTGTAATGGCTGTAATTCTTCATTGTGTTTCGTGTATTTGACCTGTAATCCTGTGAAGATAAGATGTTTCAGTAGTTAGGAAACTGTTTTACATGCCTGAGTCCATCTTGTACCCAATGTCATTTACAGTAGTGAAAGTACACATGGTGTCCTCACCCCCCCACACCCCCCACCCCTTAGTGTTGAACCCTGGGACTAACACTAAGTTGAGACAGAAGGGGATACAGCATCTTGTTGCAGACTGTGAACACCCATGTCCTTGTAATAATAATAATATGAATAGATTCATATGTACCCACGTCCTTGTGTGGTGCCTGACAGACCGATACTTCGGTACCAAGTCGATGCCAAAGTTCTGAAAGCATGACGGTACTGGTTTTTGTACAGAACCGTAGGTACCGGGGATCCAACACGTGACAGATGGCAGCAAGTGCCGCTGTAGCTGCGCCTCGACTCGTCGAAATGAAAAAGAGTCGCCAACTTTGTGTTCCAGGTGGATGATCTGGGAGTAATAAATACTCAAAAACCACTATGGAAACGGCGCCTTCAAACTTTCAAGACTAAAGGAGGACACACTTCCAACTTAGCGAAGCACCTCAAAGACATGCAGATTTATTTTAAGAATTCAAGTCGAGTGAGTTTCAATTCACATTTCATTAACAACGTATCCCGAGTATTATCCTTGTCATATCCTTGTCCTGAAATACACGGTCCATTATTTTTGTTTGAGAGCTGGCACTGCTGGCACTGCTGGCACTGCTGTTGAAATGCCAGGTTTTTGTGATGTAAAAGAATGAGACAAAGATAAATCATGTCAGAACTTTTTCCACTTTTAATGTGACCTATAATGTAAACAATTCAATTGAAAAACAAACTGAATTCTTCAAGGGGGAAAAATGAAAAATAAAAACCTTAAAATGGCACTAATTCAATTTAGTGTCATTGTCTGTGGTATGTTATCTATTTACTAGCACACATTAATGTTACTTTAACCAGACTGGACATACCTGAACTTAAAATTTGGATCAAGCTATTGAGATCTATGATTAACGTTGTCAGTATTTCATAATTGCATAACGGACACTTAATGGACATGTACTTGTAATGTATGGGCTGTTGATGTGGGAGCAGCAACTCGCTAGATTCCATTGAATTAGACTAAAAACCTATTATAGAAGGAATGCAGTGTCACTATATTTCTAAGTAATTACATTTTTGCTGTATGAAATGTGTACATTTGTCACAGAACGTACGTACCTACAGTTGTCAACTTAACCAGTAGTCCAAGTATATAAGATTACTGTAAATGTACAATTAACAGATATAGTACCTACTAAACAGCCATACATTCTACAGTACCTCTTTGCATGTGCAAAGACTCACTAAATAATTATCCATGCATACAGTACACAGCTCCGGAAAAAATTAAGGGACCACTGCACCTTTTGCTTTCTTTTCCAAAAAGTTGAAAAGGAAAGTTTTGAGTAAGGAACAGAAGGGCTAAAATTAAGATATCACTGCAAACTGAATGCTTCTGTGCTTCCTCACTCAAAACGTTCCTTTTCAACTTTTTTGGAAAGGAAAGAAAAAGGTGCAGTGGTCTCTTAATTTTTTCCGGAGCTGTACGTTACTCCTCATCAAACCACACACAGGTGTAATCACTATGTGTAATTTACATCACCCAAACTTGGCCAAGCAATGAAAACTAAATAGAGGACAACACACATATTCCTGTATCAACACATTATCAGGAGAGACACTTGTCACTGTAACGTTTGATCCATAACCTGTACAGTACAATGATGAATATTGGAATACTGATTCCTTCATGTGAATCAGAGGAAGTCCTGCCAGTTTTTAATCAATAATTGGCACAACACTTCTTTCAAATATACAACATCATGACTAGCTACTTTATGATTTCCACAGGAAAATATTTCCTACAAATTTGGTATTATGGTATGTATAATGATCTCCAACAATAATACATTTCCTACCACAACTGATTAGTTATCATCAGACAATGATGGTTGTACAATTAAACTTACCAGGCTCTAAGAAGATTGTTGTTCTTTGTTCTATTTCAGAAATTCAATTTTAAAACTGTCTGCAAAGGTCTACTTAGTATCATATGGGGCTGGGTTGTGTTTGGGCAAGAGGCGGATCAGCTATAAGCAAGGTTTTGTGTGTGTGTGTGTGTGCACGTCTGTGCGCAAGATGTAGATCTGCAAATCTAGATATGCGTGTGTATGTATGTCATCTGGGTGTTTTTATGCACAAATGAGCTAGATATTTCCTGGTTTTCAAAAGAAAAGGTAATTTTTTGTCCATTACAACAACATCAAATTGATCAAAAATACAGTGTAGACATTGTTAATGATGTGAATGACTGTTGTAGCTGGAAACAGCTGAGTTTTAATGGAATACCTACATACAGAAGCCCATTATCAGCAACCATCAATCCTGTGTTCCAGTGGTACATTGTGTTTGCTAATCCAAGTTTACCATTTTAAAAGGCAACTTTGTCATTAGAGAAACTTTTTGCAATTATCTTAACACCACTGAATACTGTTACAGCAACAAAGACCATGTTCCCCTTCTCTAATCACTCTGGCTGCTGTGCATCAAGGTCATTTTGAAGCAATTACTACCAGTCCTTCCTTTTTACAACGGAAGACCGGTGGGGGAAGCTTGATCATGTAATCTGCATTCTCATTGAAATGGGATGAAAACAGCTTAAGCTTATACTTGTTGAACATTTTGTTGAAGTCTCGGTTGAAATGTAAAGATTTTTGTAGCCCATTCTATTTATTACCTTAGGGACAGAAATACTTTCATAAATGAAAGATAGAATTCACGCCACAGATTCAAAACTGATTTTGGTCTTTATTGGTTTAAAGCTATTCATCTGTTCAGTATGAGTTTGTTTGCTTGTAAAAATATATAACATTAGATTAGCAAATAAATATCCAAAGGAATTTCTGGTTTAATTCAAAAAGTAATTAATGTCTTTTGAGATGGCTAGAACATTTCATTTTGAACAAACTGGTCAAGTTAAAAACCAGAAACACAGTGGAAAATAAAACCAGTCAGCATCTAATGTACATTACCTAAAGGTCACTTCTTTGACCTTACACCACAGGTTTAATTAAAAGGAAAAAGCAGTAAATGATATAGGATTAAAAATATTTACAGTATATTATATAGAATAACAGACTTGGGTCCAAAAACTAGTTTTAATCAATTAAACAAACAATTGCTTGAAAGGTAGACTTCTATTCATTCCAGTGCAACAGCAACTCAATCAGATAATATAATATTAATATTTATCCAGGTCTGTACAACCAGTGAAAGTTACAATTGAAGATGTTACCTTATCTGAATATTCAAATTAGGTCTTTCCCTCTCTTTCACACATCAAATTAAAATAAAAATTCAAATTTGATCTCCCACAAATGGCATGTCAGTAGGTTCCCTGATCTGATTATTGACCTTATCCACCTCCAAAGTGTGCAGTGTGAGGCTGAAGCGCTTTAAAAGTGTGTGTGCTTGCTATTAACCTGGGTGCCTCAAACCCTGTTTTAGGTCAGACGGTACACTGGCCTACTTACAAGTAGACAACCATAAACCCTGTTCCCACAGTCTCTGCCTTAAAGGTGAAAAACAGTCATTATCAGGTTGAGTAGTGCAAATTCACTTCCTGTATAGAAGAGTGGAGGATCAGATTGTGAGGGTGGACCTGTTATTAAATCCACTGGAAATGGTTCTAGACATATTTACAGAGTTTATCTATTAACACCATTGTAGCAGAATCATCATCAGATCTTTATGGTTTTATAGTTGAATTTATCAGACTTGAGAATGACAGAGGTAGTAGTGTATTGTTCTCTTCCTGGTCTAATGTTTTTCACTGTCTGCCCTGATCTCCTTAATCCAAGCAGAGACGTCTTCACAAGCAGATATAAACAGAAAACCTGTTAACACACTGAAGAACCAGATAAAGGGGCAGAAAGTCACAATGATCATCTCCCCTGCATGAGCACGAATGCAGCTTTACAATGGAATCATTTCAACTACAAATTATGCTCCCTTTTTGCCGCATCTCGACCCCAAGTCAACCACAACTGGTGGTCATTCAGTTGTCATGGTGACAGACTCTCAGGTTGATTTACTTGAAATGCTGTCTCTACATGAGTTCAGGCTGTTTCTCAGAAATAACAAAAAAAAGTTAAGTGACTAAATCAATTATCCTAAGCTGAAATTTAGTAAATATACATTCTCAATTCATTATTTTTTTTCAAAATAGAAGAATTGAAAAGACAACAAAATCATACCTGGGACTGTCCAAGGAGCACTGTCCAAGAGATTTTTGTATATTTGGTTTCCTCTCAGACTAGCTCTTTTCTTATATTTGGTTTCCTCAGAAGCCAAACTCAACTTTAAGTGCAACCAGTCAGTGTCCTTCGCTGGTACATTATTGGATGAGAAACCAGCAGGTAATTTGTCCCTAATATTCAGTAGCCCATTCCAGGTGAAAGAAATATGTATTGTTTCATTATGTACCAAACACGGGACCAGGGTCCAAAACAATGTGGATGTCTAACTGGGCACCAACCACTAGAGTCCAACCTGACTGTAATGTAGTTGTCATGGAATGAGATTGTTGAGCTGAGCTGATGTCACACAGGAAACTGTTAACCAACACTGCACATCCCATAGTTCTTCCTTTTATATGTTGGCATAGAGCTGTTTGTGTCAAACCTGAACATTCTTTAGCCAAGTAGTTTTTTGTGGGTACTTGCACTATTTACCATATGTTAGTTCACCAGCTTCACTGTTGTTAGTTCACCAGCTTCACTGTTGACAACAAAGAGTACTTGGTATATTTCAAAAGATGGTAAGAAAGGAAACAGGTCCATATCACAAACTTAAAGGGGACCCTAATTTCTTGTTTGATAACTAAATTCACTAATCTGTTGTGTAAGCTGAATTTCACCCAATTATGAATATAGGTCAAACTATCTAAGAAAACCTCACTGTTCAGCCTCTGATCTTGTGGACTATATTAGGGTGACCAGACGTCCCAGTTTGCCCGGGATAGGCCCATTTTCAATCTGGGTGGCCCGGGTCCCGACAAATATCTGTAAAACACTAAAATGTCCCGGTTTTCAACATTCACTACCAAGTTGTCCTGGTTTTCACCACAATTAAAATAATAATTATACTGCAATGTTTCCATACGAGTTGGAGTTAAACAAACAACTGCTTAGCAAAGTAACAATTCTCATTAAAGCTCAAGGGAGCGGAAAATCACACAGGACAGTGAATACAGTAACAAATGATGCACGCACGATGTTGATATGAAATCGCCTGTGGTGTGTGCAGAAGCCCATACATGTGCGCGTGCATTAAAGTGCAGTACAATTAAGCGTCTGGGGGTTTGGGGGTTTGAATATATGGTCAGCCTAAACTATGTACAAATATGAAGGTTGGAGTCTGTGCCCTGTCCAGGTTTCTTTATATATGAAGTGAGGAATTACATGAGTCAAAACAACATTTTGATATCAGATTATAACAGTAAACAATACTTGATGAAAACATCACTTTAGGAAACCAAATTAGGGAATCTTTTCCTTTACTCATCTATTTAACTGGAAATGTTCCACCCTGTTGAATACCTGTCACTCTGAAGTGTGTCTGAGAATCTTTCACTGCTCTGTTTTAGTGAATTTCTGCCCTCTTCAGGCTGCTGGGCAGAATGCACCATGTCAAGGTGGTTAGGACCTCTGTGCACTGGTACGTTTGCGGGTTATGGGTATGCTTTGGGCAGCATTACAATATTAAAAATGTATTATTTCTATGATGTGAGAAGTAGGTACACTACCATTGAGCTCAAGGAAAAAAACATTGGTCGATTCTACCCAATCATGCATTTCTATTATACTGCATCTTCAATCTGAAAAGCATATTAAATATTTGCCCATGGTTGTAATTGTGTGCTGTTTTATAAATACAGAATACCGAAGGTCACCATCATCGCTGGTCTGTTTTCTACATACAGTAAACCAAAGGTCACCACCATCGCTGGTCTGTATTATACATACAGTAAACCAAAAGTCACCATCATCGCTGGTCTGTATTATACATACAGTAAACCAAAGGTCACCATCATCGCTGGTCTGTTTTATACATACAGTAAACCAAAGGTCACCACCATCGCTGGTCTGTTTTATACATACAGTAAACCAAAGGTCACCACCATCGCTGGTCTGTTTTATACATACAATAAACCAAAGGTCACCACCATCGCTGGTCTGTTTTATACATACAGTAAACCAAAGGTCACCACCATCACTGGTCTGTTTTATACATACAGTAAACCAAAGGT
>JACXGI010014108.1:0-19637 GCA_016801175.1 Esox masquinongy | reverse complement strand
CATTCTGGAAGAAAACCTGATGGAGTCTGCAAAAGACCTGAGACTGGGACGGAGATTTGTCTTCCAACAAGACAATGATCCAAAACATAAAGCAAAATCTACAATGGAATGGTTCACAAATAAACATATCCAGGTGTTAGAATGGCCAAGTCAAAGTCAAGACCTGAATCCAATCGAGAATCTGTGGAAAGAACTGAAAACTGCTGTTCACAAACGCTCTCCATCCAACCTCACTGAGCTCGAGCTGTTTTGCAAGGAGGAATGGGCAAAAATTTCAGTCTCTCGATGTGCAAAACTGATAGAGACATACCCCAAGCGACTTACAGCTGTAATCGCAGAAAAAGTTGGCGCTACAAAGTATTAACTGAATAATTTTGCACGCCCAATTTTTCAGTTTTTTATTTGTTAAAAAAGTTTGAAATATCCAATAAATTTCGTTCCACTTCATGATTGTGTCCCACTTGTTGTTCTTCACAAAAAATTACAGTTTTATATCTTTATGTTTGAAGCCTGAAATATGGCAAAAGGTCGAAAAGTTCAAGGGGGCCGAATACTTTCGCAAGGCACTGTATCTTTGGTTTTAGTATTCATAGGTGTTTCAGTAAAATGAACAGTTATGTTTTATTCTATAAACTACTGACAACATTACTCCCAAATTCCAAATAAAAATATTGTCATTTAGAGTATTTATTTATAGAAAATAACAACTGGTCAAAATAACCAAAATGTTGCCTCAAATAATGCAAAGAAAACAAATTCATATTCATTTTTCAACAACAAAATACTAATGTATTAATTTAGGAAGAGTTCAGAAATCAATATTTGATGGAATAACCCTGATTTTTAATCACAGCTTTCATGCGTCTTGGCATGCTCTCCACCAGTCTGTCACATTGTTGTTGGGTTACTTTATGCCACTCCTGTCACAAAACATCAAGTAGCTCGGCATTGTTTGATGGCTTGTGACCATCCATCTTCCTCTTGATCAAATTCCAGAGGTCTTCAATGGGGTTCAGGTCTGGAGATTGGGCTGGCCATGACAGGGTCTTGATCTGGTGGTCCTCCATCGACACCTTGATTGACCTGGCTGTGTGGCATGGAGCATTGTCCAGCTGGAAAAACCAATTCTCAGAGTTGGGGAACATTGTCAGAGCAGAAGAAAGCAGGTGTTCTTCCAGGATAACCTTGTACTTTGCTTGATTCATGCGTCCTTCACAAAGACAAATCTGCCTGATTTCAACCTTGCTGAAGCATCCCCAGATCATCACCGATCCACCAAATTTCACAGTGGGTGCGAGACACTGTGGCTTGTAGGCCTCCCCAGGTCTGTGTGGGGTTGTAGCTGGAAATGGCCGGAAATGGAATATCTACATAGGCATACAAAGGCCCATTTTCAGCTACCATTAATCCTGTGTTCCAATGGCACGTTGTGTTTGCTAATCCAAGTTAGTCATTTAAAAACTTACTGATCATTAGAAAACCCTTTTGCAATTATGTTAGCACAGCTGAAAATTGTTGTGCTGATCAAAGATAAAATAAAGCTGGCCTTTAGAATAGTAGAGTATCTGGAGAATCAGCAATTGTTGGTTTGATTACAGGCTCAAAATGGCTAGAAGATTCTTCGGAAACTCATCAGGCTGTTCTTGTTCTGAGAAGGCTAGAAGGCTAATGCGAGAAATTGGCAGGAAACTGAAGATCTCGTACAACGCAGTGCACTACTCCCTTCACAGAACAGCACAAACTGCCTCTAACCAGTTTTGCAGGTGGTGGCCACAGACAATTCCTCTCTCCTTATCCTTCCTGACTGATCCTTCTCTAGTTTTCCATTTTGCTAGTGTCCTTGTCACTACTATTAGCATGAGGCGGTACCTGCAGCCCATCCTTATTGCACAGGTAGTCCAGCTCCTCCAGGATGGCACATCCATATATGCCGGTGCAAGAAGGTTTGCTGTGTCTCCCAGTACTGTCTCAATAACATGGAGGAGATACCAAGAGACGGGCCGTCACATGAGGAGACAGGGCCGTAGAAGGGCATCAACCCAGCATCAGGACCGGTATCTGCTCCTTTGTGCGAGGAGGAACAGGAGGAGCACTGCCAGAGCCCCACAAAATAACATCCAGCAGGCTACTGGGGTGCATGTTTCTGGTCAAACTGTCAGAAACAGACTCCATGAGGGTGGCATGAGGTCACGACGTGAACATTATGCCGCCTGCAACATCATCCAGCATGACTGGATTGGTGGTGGGTCAGTTATGGGCTGGGGAGGCATACCTTTGGAGGGTCGCACAGACCTCCACATGCTAGCCAACACTAGCCTGACTAGTGTTAGGTACCGGGATGAAATCCTCAGACCCATCATCAGACGTTACGTTGGTGCAGTGGGTCCTGGGTTCCTCCTGTTGCAGGACAATGCCTGGCCTCATGTGACCAGAGTTTGTAGGCAGTTCCTGGATGCCATTGGCTGGCCCTCACATTCCCCAGACCTGAATCCAAATGAGATCCGCTGGGACGTTATGTATCGGTTTATTCCAATGACGCCAAGTAGTGCCACAGACTGACTAGGAGCTCACTGATGTCCTCATTCTGGTCTGGGAGGAGATCCCACAGGACACCATCAGTGGAAGATTGGAAATATGTGTTCTGGACAGAAAAATCAATGTTTGAGGTGTTCGGATCACAAAGAAGAACATTCATAGACAGACCAAATGAAAAATGCTGGAGGAGTTCTTGATGCCATCTGTCAAGGATGGTTAGAGGCAATGTGATGGTCTGGAGGTGCTTTGGTTGTCGTAAAGTGGGTGATTTGTACAGGGTAAAAGGAATCTTGAAGTTAGACTATCACTCCATTTTGCAACACCATTTCAGACAATTTCCTGTTACAAAATGACAACGACCCAAAGCACAGCTTCAAACTATGCAAGATCTATTTAGGGAAGAAGTCAGCTGGTATTCTGTCTATATTGGAGTGGCTAGCACAGTCCCCGGATCTTAACCCTATTAGGTTGTTGTCTATCTGCATTTGGCAACAGAGATCAGTCCAAATTAGAGTCAGAAAGAGTTTTATTGGCAAGTAAGTGTCACAAAAAACTAGCAATTTGTTCTGGTCCATTAGTGGAGCAATGTTGCTCAAAAGAAATAAAAACAAATAAGAATAATGGACTGAGCATAAAAACAGACTGAGCATTAATAAATTACTAAAAAATATACTACAAAATGTGTAAGGTGAAAAAATTGTCCAGTTGAGGGTTGTGTGTGTATGTGGGGAGGGGTCATGGATTTGTCCAGTTGAGGGTTGTGGGTGTGTGTGGGGAGGGTTATAGATTTGTCTAGGCGAGAGTTGTGTATGTGGGGAGTGGGCTATAGTCAGTGTGGCTGCGGGGGCATGTTTATGAGGCCTAATGCTGTAGGAAAGAAACTGTTCTTGTCTTTTCTTCTGCCAGAGGGGAGAGTTCTGAATAGTCAATTTCCAGGGTGAGAGGGATCAGCCCCAATCTTTGCCGCTTGCCTGGAGGTGTCCTGGAGGTGTGTAGCTCTTGTAGAGACGACAGATTGCAGCCAATCACCCTCTCTGCAGAGAGGACGATGCGTTATAGCCTGCACTTGTCCTTGGCAGTGGCTGCAGCGTACCAGACGGTGATGGAGAAGGTCAGGATGGACTCTGCTTGAAGTACATCCTCTGCTGTGCTTTCTTTGTGAGCGATGGTGATGTTCAGCTCCCACTTGAGGTCCTGGGTGATGGTGGTGCCCAGAAAGTGAAAGGACTCTACAGAGTTGACTGGGGACCCACCCAGGGCGATGGGGGGCGGGGTAGCTGGGTTTCTCCTGAAGTCCACTATCATCTCCACTGTCCACTGCACCAGGACACTAGATGGTCAATCTCACACCTGTAGGCGGACTCGTCTCCATCAGAATTAAGTCAGACGAGGGTGGTGTCATCTGCAAACTTCAAGAGCTTGACAGAGTGGTGACTGGACTTCTGCTCACCTATAAACCCCTCCATCAGCTTGCTCCACCCTACCTCTCTGATCTTATTCCGCAATACCAATCCTCTCTGTCACTCCGCTATACTACAGCTGGTCACCTCATCACCCCCAGTCCAAGCTACAGAGATTTGGAGACAGGGCTTTTTCAAGGGCTGTTCCAAGGCTTTGGAACGCACTTCAACAATCCATCTGTGACTCTGAATCTGTTACCATCTTCATCCACAACCTCAAGCCTGTTCAAACAAGTCTTCCTCTAGCCCCTGCCCTTTGCCTTCGTCCATGTCTGCCCTTTGCCTTGTCATGTCTAAGTACTTTTCTTTACATTTGTCTTTGTATTGTCCAAACGCTTTCCTTGGTTGCTGTTTGTTTTGTACTTGTTGTAAAGCGTCTTTAGGTCACAGAAAAGCTATATAAGTTCAATGCATTATTTTTATTATTATAGTCGACCAAACCAATTTTTTGTCAGGGACAGCCGAAGTATTTCAGGACACCTCCCTGTAAGTAAAGAACAAATCTGAATTAGGGACGAGGCCCAATATTGTCAATGTATAATTGGATGGTGTTTTTATGAATAAAGGAAATCTACTTACTTAAGACAACGGTTTAAAAAGGACCATTTAATGGAACCTACAAAAGAGGAAAATACATTTAAAGAGTATTATATTATTTGGCACACAAACACTTTGGGGAAAATGTCTGGCAACACTTCACCCATTTTAACTAGAATGTTCTATAATTAGTTCTAAAATTAGTGGTTGTTCAATGCCTACTTATATCTGAGTGTTGTTAACAGAACTCCAAAACATATTCCTAACAACACCATCGCACAACCAATGAAGCGGTCTCGGGTCGTTTTTGACACAACTGTCTTGGGCACTTCCTCTGAGGATGAGAAAAAAAGAATATGGTAACCCCCAAGCCCCATTTCCTATTGTTAATTCATTATTTTCACTAAAACCTTCCCTGACCTCTTCACCCTCCATGAAAAAGCATACCTTGGCATCTCTTCTGCACACTGCTGGAGGAGTTAGAATACACGCTACTAGCAGTGCAGGTAAAGGTGACATTTGTGTTGGGTCTGTAAGAGGTCCACAGGTCCGAGGTGCTGGTGTTGAGACTCCCTGACCAGAAGAAACCGTCAAACGAGGACTCTGGTTCCAATGAGAGCTTTATGTCCTTTACTGAAGAGGAGCACTGAAGATTCATCACACAGTGACCGTTCTTCAACACACTGAACACCTTACGTATTCTGGGCCTAGGGAGAACCTCTGGATATTTTAACAGACACAAAGAAGCTATTGTCAATGGAGAACATGTTTTCCAGAATATACAGTGCATTCGGATTGTATTCAGATCCCTTCACTTCTTGAAAATTTTGTTACAATACCGCCTTCTTCAAAACTCCACACACAAAACCCCATAATGACAAAGCAAAAATAGTTTTTTAGCAATCTTTTCAATATTATAAAAAAACTGAAATACCACATATATATGTATTCAGATCCTTGACTATGACACTCGAAACTGAGCTAGGGCATCCTGTTTCGATTGATCATCCTTGCAGTGTTTGATTGGAGTCCACCAATGGCAAATTCAATTAATTGGACATAAGGATATAAGGTCCCACAGTTGAGAGTGCATATCAGAGCAAAAACAAAGCCATGAGGTCAAAGGAAATGTCTGTAAACCCTTGAATTGTGTTGATGCACAGATCTGGGAATGTGTACCAAAAATATCTGCAACATTGTAGGTCCCCAAGAACACTGTGGCATCCATCATTATTAAATAGAAGAAGTTTAGGAACACCAAAACTCTATCTAGAGCTGGCTGCCCCACCAAAATGAGCTATCCGGGGAGAAGGGCCTTGGTCAGGGAGGTGACCAAGAACCTGATGGTCACTCTGACAGAGTCCCAGAGTTCCTGTGTGGAGATGGGAGAAACTTCCAGAAGGACAGCCATCTCTGCAGCACTCCATTCAGGCCTCAATGGTAGAGACACTGCTCAACAAAAGACACATGACAGCCTGTTTGGAGTTTTTCAGAAGACATCTAAAGCACTGTCAGACAGTGGGAGGGGCCTGAGAGTCCTTTAGGTGGGAGAAACCTCCAGTTACTACGTCACACTCAGGATGGGGAAACAATGTCTTAGTTACCTTTGGACAGGGACACAGTCCGTCTAGACCCCCCTTTCTCAGTGCCGAGTATTCTGCTGCTATATTATTGTGACGGGGGACTGATGTCAGTCTGGCCTGTCTTGACCTTAGCTTTTTACACTGCAAAAATCTATGATTAAGGTATGTTCCATGCCTCAGGACTACCTGGCCCTAATTACTTGTAGCTGTCCCTGTCCAAAGGTCTCCTAGTTGTATTGCAGATCATGTTTCTGCTTGAAGACTTCCCACTCCCCAGCTGATTGTCCCTGTCCTTGTCCACCTGCTTATACCACTGATTTGGTTTCTGTTTAAGGGCTCTGGTCACAGCCCACATACATTTGTGACAGAATTCCTGAATGGGGGCGATTGTCGCATGTCACTACTTTCAGGCGTTTTTAAGAAGAAAAACATGTTCTGGGATATTTTGTCTTTTTTGCAGAAATGCCTTCTTGAAGATGTAAACTTCCATGTGACTTAATAACAAACTAGTATGCGAAGTGTAAATACGAATAAAATTTAAATCTAAAACCCTTGTTTAACCAGCGGAAAATACAGGAGTTTTCCTTCCATTGGCTGAGATAATGAAGGGGCTGGACATGCTGACATACTGAGTTCTGATTGGTCTATCAAGTAACTGGCTTTTGTCAACAACGCAACTGTTTTGTCTGTAAATCATGGTCCCGGGATTTTCAAAAATGGACATCTACGATTGCATTGCTACAGCTGTGAATCACATTGCTGCCCTGAATTTTGCTGTTGCTATCAACAAATCTGAAGTTGTGAGATACTACTTTCTCGAGTACAATGATGCCATGACTCAGAAGATGAATCGGACGACGATGAGGAAATCCCAGACTTTGATACTGTTCAAAACATTCAGGCAAAATTGAGGCATTTCATTGCAGTGCCAATGGTGGAAAGAAAACACTAGCTCCTCTTGTATGAAACAACTGTCCACGGATTACATTTACAAGATAAGGACAACCATGGCAGTTATGATAGCGACAATGAAAGATGCATAGATTCTTGGAGTATTGAGTGTGTACGCCTTGAGTGTGTACGGTAGTGAAAAGACGCATTGTCAACAAGGTCAATAAACAGGCTAAACGCAAACAACAAAGGACTTGGTATGTAATCAGAGGATATATAATTTTTTCAGTCTGCCGCGAAACATTTCTACATGTAAACGGGTAAGTGTAACGTTTGCTAAATAGCTACAGATAATTCCCTTCCAAAAGTTTTTTAAGTCGTTTGTATTGCTAGTTATCTAGCTATAGCTACTGACGTTACTGTTAACGTTAGCTAGCTAGGTAACAACATTAACTTAGCAGGTAGCTAACATTTCCTGGTTTCTAGCTTGTGTGTAATTATGCTTAGCTATTATGTTTACATAGTCTTCACAAAACTAAGCACGTCACTGAGTTTGATAAGATAGCTGATTGACTGGTCATTCATCCAGGTGTGTGTGATTATGCCTAATCTATAACCCTATAATGGCTCAGTGGCTGTCCACCTGCACTCTACTATTCATTATGAATCCTGCTGCTAAGCTACTTTAACTTTTATACCTGATTTATCAAGTCCATGTGAATTTTATTTTAATTTTATTTGGTTTGATATAGTATGTGTTAATTAGAGACCAACCAGACCAGTTTAGCACAAGGACAGAGTGTCTCCATTTGAATACTTAAATAGCTAGGTGGGGTTAAGGCCTAAGAGGGTGTAAACTACACTGAATGGGCGTTAACAAAACCAGCTCTCTGGAAATTGTGAATCTTTCAAGGCTTTTTTTCTCAGAACTAAGTAGAGAAGATTATCAACTTTCAAAGCAGCATATCTTTCCCATAACTTCATCAAACAGTACTGTTTTATATACAATTACAAAGCTCTGAATCTGGACCTTTATAAAATGTAATAAAAAGCAAAACTCAAATTTTGCGATAAGCCCCCGTTCAGGAATTCTGTCACATTTATTGACCTGCTTGTCTTTTGATCATGTAAAAACATTGATATGGCCCAAAATATTATGTACTCTTATAATCTTCACCTTGCATAGCCAGAAGAGGACAGTCACCTTTCAGAATCTGGTTCCTCTCTAGATTTCTTCTAGTTTGGAGCATAGAAGGGACACACTGTGTCTTAACTCTTGTTGCTTGCTCTTTGTGGTTTCAGCATGGGTATCTGTAAAAGCACTTTGTGACATCTGCTGATGTAAAAAGGGCTTTGTAAAATAAATTTGAAAATAAGATTGAATGACCCTAAGCAAACACACAGGGAAACACAGGAGTGGCTTCGGGACAAGACTGTGAATGTCCATGAATGGTCGACACCAGCCAGAGTCTGGATATGAACAGGATAAAAACATCCCTTGGGAGACATGAAATGGCTGGGAAGTGATATTCCCACTCCAACCTGACAGAGCTGAAAGGGGATTTGCAGAGAAAAATGGGAGAAACACCCCAAGTACAGATGTGCCAAGCAAAATGTGGGATGGAGATTTTTTTATTTCAACAGGAGGGTTTACAGTTTTATATTAAGTCCAAGGGAGGTTCATTTATTTATTCAGCTCTGCCCTCGGCTGTAATTAGCTTTCTTAGCATCGTCCAAATTCATAAATGGAAACTGTTCGTCTTACTACAGCAAAGCTGCATTACATTCAATACATGTAAACCGTCATCCGTAAATACACAGCATATATATATATACACACGTATATACACAGCAGCGAATCCATGATTGTAAACCATGATTTGTATATACACAGCATTAACAACAAGGAACTACGGAAATTGGCTTTTGAGTTTGTAATTAAAATAAAACTGCCATTTTAAAAGCTACACCATCTTCCTTCCATGACTTTTACTAAATAGGCATATATTACATTGTTCTGTTGTCAGAATTCTAAACTCACAAATGGAAAACTATTTAGAGACTATTTACCTGTTTTTTTTAACCCTGTTTTCTGACTAAATCGGCCAAAAGCCCATGGCACTAACATGTACCCAGGCCACTTATAAGGCCTAGGCACTAATCACCCTCACTGAATGCGTGACGTCAATGGATGAATGTGTGATACTCCCAGATGAACGATAGAGTCTTGGTTGAATTTGAATGAACTTTCAAATGAAATACAAGATTTCCATGGCCATTCAACAATTTAATTAGGATTTTATTGAAACATAATACAAACGATATAGGCTACTTGACAATTCAACATACACCGATTAGCCATAACATTATGACCACCTGCCTAATGTGACAGAATTCAGAAATAGGGTCCTATCGCAAAATATGAGTTTCTCTTTTTGCTGGACCGCGTAAGCGGAGCCAGCCTAGAAGAGTGAATGTCTCTTACTGACTGAGTGGGTGAGTGAGTGACTGACTGGCTGACTGCCTGACTACCCCTTGTTAAATAGAGTAGTGGTTTGAGACGTGGGCTACAGAACAACAGGTCCTGTGTTCGCCTCCCGTCACAGTCAAAGCAAACTATGCCTTAGGATTTGTTCAGGACAGATGAAAACTTTGTTGGCTACAACCTTCAGTAGCTATGTTATAGGAAGCCTAAAATGAAACTGGTTACTGTTATATTGCGACTATTTCTGGTGGATTTTTGAATTATGCATTAGGATTTGTTCAGGATAGATGAAAACTTCGCTGGCAACACGATTCTCTCGTCTTTTCACTTGACTAAAATGTCAGTTATCGTCACCTATATTGATAGTTATTGTATCAGTGTCATTCATGAATAGCTAATAAGCTGTTAAAACGGCCAATGGCAAAAGTCATACAGTTCATAGATGCTATTTGTGGTGGAGGTAAACTTAATAATAAACGTTTAATAATTCTTAATGGTGTCTAGCAAAATATTCTAACTGTGCGTGATGTTAATGCGTGACAAAATGATCTAATGTTGAGACACTATACAGACACTGGCTAAGCGTGAAGTTCTGTAGTGGCTACAGACAAAGCTTCTCATGTGGGTGACCCTGGTTTAAATCCAGTGCGGGCTACAACATTCGTCACTTTCAATTGTGGCCTGGCTGAACTAGGCCTGCCTGGTTCCTTTTCTGGTTTTTACATTTTATTATGGTCCAGATTCAGAGCTATGAAATGGTATACAATATAATACTGTTTGATGAAGTTATGGGAAAGATATGCTGCTTTAAAAGTTGATAATCTGCTCTACTTAATTCTGAGAAAAAACCCTTGAAATATTCACATTTGCCAGAGCTGGTTTTGTTTACGCCCATTCAGCATAGTCCACACCCTCTTAGGCCTTAACCCCACCCAGCTATTTAAGTATTCAAATGGGGACACTCTGGCCTTGTGCTAAACTGGTCTGGTTCGTCTCTAATAAACACATACTATATCAAACCAAATAAAATAAAAATAAAATTCACATGGACTTGATAAACCAGGTATAGGTATAACCAAATAAATCTAATTGAAGTTTTTCCAAATGCACTTGACACATCAGCTATAAACAGTACAGTGAAAGGTAAAGTGGCTTAGCAGCAGGATTCATAATAAATAGTAGCAGCAATGTGAGTGCAGGTGGACAGCCACTGAGCTGTTTAGCAGTCTTACTGTACTGATAAACTGGGCTGTCCACATCACTTTTTTTGTCTACCCATAATAGCTGGTCATAAACACACACACATACACACACCTGGTCAATCAAGTAGCTAATTACCAAAATAAGTGAATTGCACACTCTTGAAGACAATGGTAACATAACAATAGCTCGGCATAATCACCCCTCCCCTGAAACACACCTAGCTATCTGCATTGATAGTTCAGCTAGAAAGCCAACATACAATAATTGTTACAGTATGATTTACTAAAGTATAGCTAATCATCAGGCAAAGCTAGCTACCCAATGAACAAGCTTGAAACCAGGAAATGTTAGCTAGCTGGTAAGTTAACATTGTTAGCTGGCTAGCTAACATTAACAGCAATGTCAGTAACTATAAATAGATAACTAGCAATGCAAAGGACTTTGACAACTTTCTGAAAAATAATTCTGTAGTTAATAGCTAGTTAGCAAATGCTAGACTTACCCGCAGGGTTGGGTAGGTTACTTTTTAAATGTAATCCGTTACAGTTACAAGTTACCTGTCCACATTTGTAATCAGTAACGTAACTCTTTGATTACTCAAATTCAGTAGATTAATCTGATTACGTTTTCGTTTCGGCCATCTCCGCATTTGCAATGAAATGCCTGAATTTTGTCAATTTCTTTCTCATACGCTACAGGATATTCCACTGATTCCATCACACTGTCAACATCTGTGACAACACTGTACATCTCTCATTCTCTGACAACGTTTTGAACAGTATCCAAGTCTAGGGTTTCCTCATCGTTATCCGAGTCTGAGAGGGTAATGGCATAATTGTCCTCCAGAAAGTATTCTCTCACAACTTGTTCCCACTCAGATTTGTTAAAAATGGCAGCTTAATTCAGGGCAGTGATTGAGAGCTCTAGCAATGCATTTGCAACTACTTGGTCAATATCGCAATGATATTGACCAAGTAGTCGCGTTAAAAGCCTTGATAGACCAATCAGAACTCAATATGTCAGCATGTCCAGCCCCTTCATTATCTCAGCCAATACAGGAAAAGTTGTGTATTTTCCGCTGGTTAAACAAGGGTTTGAGTTTTACATTTTTAGGATTTACACACATGCTAGTTAGTAATTAAGTCACATTAAAGTTCACAATTTCAAGAAGGCATTTCTGCACAAAAGACAAAATGTCCCAGAACATGTATTTCGTCTTACAAATGGCTCTCCTGAAAAGTAGTGACATGCGACTTAAGCCCAGTTTCCTGAATTCTGTCACTTATTGTGTAGGTCTCCCTTTTGCCGCCAAAACAGCCCTGACCCATTGAGGCATGGACTCCACTAAACCCCATAAAGGTGTGCTAGATGTATCTGGCACCAAGACGTTAGCAGATGATCCTTTAAGTCTTGTAAGTTGCGTGGTGGGGCCTTCATGGATCGGACCTGTTTGTACAGCACATCCCACAGATGCTTGATTGGATTGAGATCTGGTGAATTTGGAGGCCAAGGCAACACCTTGAACTCGTTGTGTTTCTCAAACCATTCCTGAACCATTTTTGCTTTGTGGCAGGGTGCATTATCCTGCTGAAAGAGGCCAATGCCATCAGGGAATACCGTTGCCATGAAAGGGTGCATATGGTCTGCAACAATGTTTAGGTAGGTGGTACGTGTCAAAGTAACATCCACATGAATGGCAGGACCCAAGGTTTCCTAGCAGAACATTGCCGGCTTGACTTCTTCCAATAGTGCATCCTGGTGCCATGTGTTCTCCAGGTAAGCGACGCACACGCACCCGGCAATCCACGTGATTTAAAAGGGAACCTGATTCATCAAACCAGACCACCTTCTTCTATTGCTCCGTGGTCCAGTTCTGATACTCACATGTCCATTGTAGGCGCTTTCGACAGTGGACAGAGGTCAGCATGGGCACCCTGACTGGTCTGTGGCTACGCTGCCCCATGCGCAACAAACTGCAATGCACTGTGTGTTCTGACAACTTTCAATCAGTACCAGCATTAACTTTTTCAGCAATTTGAGCTTTGTTGGATCGGACCACATGGGCCAGCCTTCGCTCCCCACATGGATCAAGCAAACTGTTTATTTTAAGAGAGAAAGAAACAAAATCACACACACATCCTATCATCTCTCTCTGAATTTTCTCTGCTTATTTTACTGAAGATTAAGATTCTGCAAATGTATTAAGCTTAATAATTATTCACAGAACTAAATGCCAACAATCACCAATTATCAATTCAGCAAAAGTATAACACTTTGCTATTTTTATTTGGAGAGTTCGGAGAGAAAGAGAAAAAATAACATTCACATCCTATCATCTCTCTTTGAATTTTCTCTGCTTATTTTACTAAAGGTTAAGATTCTACAATCCTAAGATTGTAACATACATTGTTCTTAATTGTTTCACTTGTAAATTTTTTGCACTCTTCTTTTTGCACTTCTGGTTAGATGCTAAATGCATTTCATTATATTGTACTTGTTCAATGACAATAAATTTGAATCTAATCTAATGAATAACAATAAATGTTAATGACATCGATGGATGAATGGGCGATAACCCCCTGATAAACCCAGACACCCCCAAGGCGGAAATTTATGACGAGGTACTACGTCCCATTCGGTCACAAATACTGGATGGAATACTACCCTCTCATACAGTATGTACTTCGCCAAGTATGCACTATGCGATGCAGGATTCTGCCCTTAACTCATGCTCGTTTTCAAAAAATTTTGATTTCTGGGAGACTGTATATGATTTGTGGGCGTCAGGGAGACGCATTTAAAATGCGATAGACTAACGGAACTTCAGGGAGAGGTGGGATGTCTGCATTATGATTGGCACTTATCCATTGCACGGGTCAGATACATGCATGCCGTCCTGTACCGTGCTGCTCAATGGAGAAGCGCCATAGCCAACTTAGCTAGATGCCTTAGGAAGCTAATACAAACCTAAGTTGACAAGTTAACCTTACCACCCGCATAATTACTTCACAAACAGGTTGCTTACTGTGAGTATGTTCATCGCTGCTTGGAAGTGTAGCTAGCCGCCTGAAGCAGCTAAACATTATTCAGAGTTTGTGGCACACAACGGTCTGTCCAGCAACAGCGCAGTTCAGCAGAAAAAGCACGAGAGCAGACACGAAGATTATTCTAGCTCACTCGTTATGTGATCACACAGGGTGGACAGACAGGGAAAAAAAGATGTCCACAGGGTGAAGTGGATTCACGAAACAGAAAATATTTTATTCCTACTCGCAGATGACCTAGATCAGATGTAGACCAGACCCCCCCCCCCCCCGAAAAAAAATATTTTTATTGCAGATCTACACAATTCATTTGGATGACCCATTTTGAAGTAAAAATGGCGAATTTCGCACCCCTGATATAATCTGAACTCGGTGAGCAAGTCAGACACAACTCAGACACAATTACCAGCGTTTAGTTCACAATGGCAAACAGAACCCGACGCACTGACAGCATTGCAGATGCACATGACATTTCTAACACAAAAGTGTTGACAGACAAATCTGGTTGCTTTCATACAAAGGTTATTTTAGAAATATGAGTCAGGTAGTGTTTGTTTATGGTTAGTGACTTATATTTGTGTATTTTCTTTTTGTTTCCAACTATGCAATTGTGAATTTAATGCCATGCATATAAAAATCATGGTTTACAATCATGGTTACTCTGCTGTGTATTTACGGATCATAGTTTACATGTGTGGATTGTATGATGTGTGGATTGTATGCTGTGTATTTACGAATCATGGCTCATATTTGTGAGTTGTATGCTGTGAATACAAACAGTTTGGCAGCATTCTATCTTCATAAGCGTCATGTTTTTTTCCAAAGGCTCAGGGAGGGTGATATGAAAATATATTTTGCTTGGGGGAGGGTAAACCATTTTCATATTTTTCAGGGGGCTTTATCCTCCAGATACCCCATGTCATAAAAAAACGCTCAGTCCCCGAATACTTTCAAAATGCATCACAAATTTGAAAATAAATGTGAACATAAGATACAGTGGGGAGAACAAGTATTTGATACACTGCCGATTTTGCAGGTTTTCCTACTTACCAAGCATGTAGAGGTCTGTAATTTTTATCATAGGTACACTTCAACTGTGAGAGACGGAATCTAAAACAAAAATCCAGAAAATCACATTGTATGATTTTTAAATAATTAATTTGCATTTTGTTGCATGACATAAGTATTTGATCACCTACCAACCAGTAAGAATTCCGGCTCTCACAGACTTGTTTTTTTTTTCTTTAAGAAGCCCTCCTGTTCTCCACTCATTACCTGTATTAACTGCACCTGTTTGAACTCGTTACCTGTATAAAACACACCTGTCCACACACTCAATCAAACAAACAGACTCCAACCTCTCCACAATGGCCAAGACCAAAGAGCTGTGTAAGGACATCAGGGATAAAATTGTAGACCTGCACAAGGCTGGGATGGGCTACAGGACAATAGGCAAGCAGCTTGGTGAGAAGGCAACAACTGTTGGCGCAATTATTAGAAAATGGAAGAAGTTCAAGATGAAGGTCAATCTCCCTTGGTCTGGGGCTCCATGCAAGATCTCACCTCGTGGGGCATCAATGATCATGAGGAAGTTGAGGGATCAGCCCAGAACTACACGGCAGGACCTGGTCAATGACCTGAAGAGAGCTGGGACCACAGTCTCAAAGAAAACCTTTAGTAACACACTACGCCGTCATGGATTAAAATCATGCAGCACACGCAAGGTCCCTCTGCTCAAGTCAGCGCATGTCCAGGCCCGTCTGAAGTTTGCCAATGACCATCTGGATGATCCAGAGGAGGAATGGGAGGTCATGTGGTCTGATGGGACGAAAATAGAGCTTTTTGGTCTAAAGTCCACTCGCCGTGTTTGGAGGAAGAAGAAGGATGAGTACAACCCCAAGAACACCATTCGAACCGTGAAGCATGGAGGTGGAAACATCATTCTTTGGGGATGCTTTTCTGCAAAGGGGACAGGACGACTGCACCGTATTGAGGGGAGGATGGATGGGGCCATGTATCGCGAGATCTTGGCCAACAACCTCCTTCCCTCAGTAAGAGCATTGAAGATGGGTCGTGGCTGGGTCTTCCAGTATGACAATGACACAAAACACACAGCCAGGGCAACTAAGGAGTGGCTCCGTAAGAAGCATCTCAAGGTCCTGCAGTGGCCTAGCCAGTATCCAGACCTGAACCCAATAGAAAAACTTTGGAGGGAGCTGAAGGTCCGTATTGCCCAGCGACAGCCCCGAAACCTGAAGGATCTAGAGAAGGTCTGTATGGAGAAGTGGGCCAAAATCCCTGCTGCACTGTGTGCAAACCTGGTCAAGAACTACAGGAAACGTATGATCTCTAATTGCAAACAAAGGTTTCTGTACCAAATATTAAGTTCTGCTTTTCTGATGTATCAAATACTTATGCCATGCAATAAAATGCAAATTAATTATTTAAAAATCATACAATGTAATTTTCTGGATTTTTGTTTTAGATTCCGTCTCTCACAGTTGAAGTGTACCTATGATAAAAATTACAGACCTCTACATGCTTTGTAAGTAGGAAAACCTGCAAAATCAGCAGTGTATCAAATACTTGTTCTCCCCACTGTATATATTTTAGATATATCTTTAGACACTAGCAAATGTTTGAAATATACAAGACCTAACTAAAATGCATAAACTTCTATGTGTAGTTTTGGAGTGCCATTTCTTTAACATTAGGATATCTATCAGGACCAATTTGGCTTAGATGTACTGCTAGAATTAGATTTGGTGTAATAAATATAACAACAGTCTGCCCTTTAGAATGAGGGATTATTGTGATTGATAGCCTTACCAGTCACAATAAGATTGACCTTATTGATATACTGCTCCTCCATAATGTATATAAGAACAGAGTACTCCATTTCATCTCTTTTCCTCACGTCTTGTATCTCTAAGTCTCCAGACAAGATGTTAAGCTGCAGTCGACCCTTAAACTGCCAGAACCATTCAGTGTTGAGGTCTCCATCCTCGTATGTTGCGATCCAGGTTTCGTTGTTGAATATGGACCACACTATCTTGGTGATGTCCCCTGGTTTGGCTCCAGAGGAAAAAGTGACAGACTTTCCCAGGTAACCGATGGTATTCCCCATCATCCCTGAAACAGAACAACCAATCTATAATTGAATGCCTATTCTGATGGTTCTCAAATTGTTTAGGTCACATCAGAGTTTCCTCTGGAAAATGTTCTTGCTGTGGGGGGAATGTTGTTTAGAAAATATTCCTATAGTTCAGCTCATTGATTTGGAGGCGTTGAGGGAGAAGCACATGCAGGTAGCTAGATCCTCTTCCGTTAGCTCCATCTCGTCTTTCCTTTCTTACTCTAACCTTTCTTCCTATTACCTCCTCTCCATCTATTTTCTCTTCATATTCCCTCCTCTATCTATTCCCTCCTCTTCCTATTCCCTCCTCCATCTGTTCTCTCCTCTTCCTATTACTTCCTCTACATCTATTCTCTCCTCTTTCAATTCCCTACTCTCCATCTCTTCTTTACTTTCTCTCTTCTTTATTCCTCTTCCATTATCTCCATACCTTTTTTCCTCTCCTCTCTGCCCTGGTAGGCTACTAATCTGTTTCTCCTAAATAATAAGGTTATTTAGGTTCAGAAAAACACAGTTGAATTTAGAATTTCATCAGAATAGCTTAAGTTACCTAACACTAACCCTGCTCCCCCTTTCTCTTTTGCTGCAACGGATTAAAATGTTTAACAAACACAACCTAAGAAAGAAAAATCACATAAAAACCGGATCCATTTACATCACAATAAATGTTGGATGGACAACTATGGAGGACCAAACATGCCAAAATTAAAAAATAAATGAATAAATAATGTATATTTGTATCCATTTTGTATCAATAAATATATTTGTATCCATTTTGTATTTGTATTTTATATTAATTTCCTATTTCTTATATTTCTGTATATATTAATTTCTGTATTTAATTATTTCCATTTTCTTTTATTTCTGTATTTTTATTTATTTATGTATTTCATTGTCCTTAAGCTAATGAGGGGGCAGGACTTCAAGCCCAGAGCGGCAGATAGAATCAGACTTTGAAGAGGGTGAGTGCTGTTTTAGATCGTTGGCGCATCTCCATGTAGCCAATCACTATTCCTAGTTTAAGCACATGCATCGTTTGTGCATAGATGACATGATTAAGGTATCGAAAAACCGACAGGAGTTTTCGGGAAAAACAAAACGTTTTCAAGTGAATTGGCTACGAGAACAGCGCATCTTTGCGGGTCTGTCCCAGGTGTCCTGGCATTGAAATGTGTTAAATTCAGTGCCCGTTTATAGGACCAGACTTGTAATTTAAGCGTTCGTATTTTTTTACCAAAACACCTCTAGGTTTGTACCCATACATTGGCGTTGAAATCAATTAATTATCCCCATTAGCACCCGTGAGAGACCAGCCATTTTTGAAGCTAATTCACTTTCCAAAAACTCCTCTCGGTTTTTCTATAGGCTAACTGGCATACATTTGCACTGGTCATAGTAGTACTTTGACCAGTGCTCATTGGCATCTGGGATTGTTGTAATTTAATAATTGAATTCTAAATACGATATAATATCTATGCATCAGACTAGTATAACACACAGTCTGCATTTATCTCGAGAATATGATTTCATCCAGTTAAGTTTTTAATCATGAATGTGACCGTCAGTTTATAGAGGAATGGCTTCACCTTTTTCTATACATGATAAGACATCCAGTTATACATCTCTGTGTAATGTGTGGGTGATAACTTTTCAACTAGATAGCTATCTGTTTGCCCTTGCAAACATAATACATTTTCATTAGGCTTAGCTCGTCTTAGGCTGAGATGACATTGCCAACTACAATATTGGAAGGCACAGATTTTACACTCATTATGCTATTACTTTCGACATCAAACTAAATAATTTAGCTATCAGTTTAACTGTCAGGCTAAATGTAGTCTCACATAAATAAGCAGTGAGAATATAGATTACTTAAAAAACATTTGAAATCGCTTTCAAAAGTCAGTAAAGCCCACTGGATTATATATTATCAGCAGTTTACGCTAGATGTTAAAATTCGAGAATTCCGGCCATATAGAACAGCTACCGGACATGTCTTAAATAGCCATATAATAGCCTACATTTAAACAGCAACAAAACACAAACGCTATGATCCAACAAAAGTTTTTTATTTATATTAGTCAGCAGAATGTACTCTTCTGCTGACTAATGAGCACATAAGTTACACCTATGGCTGTCGCAATTATTACATTATTACCTGATCGAAATAACTTGAGCCAGATCGCAATTATTTTTATAGACTGTAGAGGAGTTGAAAATAATTGAGATCAGACAACTCATCTCCTTGACACACAAACTTGTGTGTCATTTAATCCAAACCAAAAACCGAATGCCAAAGGTTGTGTGATGGATGGTTGATATGAGAGTGGATACTAATTTGACCAGTGCAAATACAGGTGCTGGTCATATAATTAGAATATCATCAAAAAGTTGATTTATTTCAGTAATTCCATTCAAAAAGTGAAACTTGTATAATGTATACATTCATTCCACACAGACTGATATATTTCAAGTGTTTATTCCTTTTAATTTTGATGATTACAACTGACAACTAATGAAAACCCCAAATTCAGTATATCAGAAAATTAGAATATTGTGAAAAAGTTCAATATTGAAGACACCTGGTGCCACACTCTAATCAGCTAATTAACTCAAAACACCTGCAAAGGCCTTTAAATGGTCTCTCAGTCTAGTTCTGTAGGCTACACAATCATGGGGAAGACTGCTGACTTGACAGCTGTCCAAAAGACGACCATTGACACCTTTCACAAGGAGGGCAAGACACAAAAGGTCATTGCTAAA
>JACXGI010014107.1:0-19524 GCA_016801175.1 Esox masquinongy | reverse complement strand
AGGACAGGAGAGGAGTGGAGAGGACAGGAGAGGAGTGGAGGGGAGAGGCTGTCTCTCTCTACTGTCCACAGCCTCTTTCGTCAGAGTCTTATCCTATAGGGAGACTTTGGACAGTCGTCTCCCTTCAGACTCCCTGTCTGACAGCTTTGTATTGGTCCAGCAGACAGACTGTTCCTCTCTCATTGTATTGGTCCAGGAGACAGACTGTTCCTCTCTCATTGTATTGGTCCAGGAGACTGGTCCTCTCTCATTGGATTGGTCCAGGAGGCAGACTGTTCCTCTCTCATTGTATTGGTCCAGGAGGCAGACTGTTCCTCTCTCATTGTATTGGTCCAGCAGACTGTTCCTCTCTCATTGTATTGGTCCAGGAGACAGACTGTTCCTCTCTCATTGTATTGGTCCAGGAGACAGACTGTTCCTCTCTCATTGTATTGGTCCAGGAGGCAGACTGTTCCTCTCTCATTGTATTGGTCCAGCAGACTGTTCCTCTCTCATTGTATTGGTCCAGGAGACAGACTGTTCCTCTCTCATTGTCTTTCATGTTTTTACCTGCTTTTCCAGTCACCCCTTAGAGAGTCGACGAGTAGAAGGAGAGAATGAGATGGAGAGAAAAGAGAGCGGGAAGCTTTTTGGATCACCAGGGGAGCTCTTTAGATTACACTTCATCAAGCAGACTGTTTTCATGTGGTACCTCTGGTTTAGGGTCTTCAGCCGGGCACACTGCTACAATGTTAAGAGGATTTCTACTGATTTAATCAGGATTTGCTATGGATGTTGGGACGGCAACAGCTGGAATCCCCGGATGCCACACCTGGAGTGTAACAACGTTCTGTTTTCACTATGCTCATGTCGTGGGCAGTAGGTGTGGACGTACCTGAGACAGGTAGGACAGCACCCACAGGGGCGCTAAGTTTGTGTTCGCCAGGCGGACGGGACCATGTGTGGCACTGAGATTCTACAATGAATGTTGGAAGTAGTGCTGCCGTCCAGCCTTGAGGAACGTAATACTGTTCTCGCATGTTAGCACTTAATGTTGTGATTTTATAATTACCCTAATTTATCCCCTGTAGGCAAAGCTTTATGGCTGAATAACTAATGAGATGTGGAGGAGTGTAGATACGGGTGAAGAAACGAGCCCATAACCTCTGGGTTGTGTTGCCTCAGGGATGGTTATGCAAGAACCCTGGTACATTTGAGTACATTAGAATATATTGCTGTGGTTTCCAACCTTTGCCCGTTCAGGGGACTGCCTCATTGGAGACAAAAGCTCTCAGGCCTATCAAGTGGGGCAGCACCCTGATTCGCTCCTTTGTAGCACTAAGCTAAACCCCACAGTCTGTTTCAAGACGTTGAATCCACTGCTAACTTAAATATTTTGGGTTAATGTTTGGACAACATAGATGGAACACATGGAAATGTTTCCTTAGGCGTTATTGACGCAAAGACATTTCCTTTTTATTCTGACATAACATCAGTGATATTCAACCCTATGACCTGTTCTCTATCCATCTAATGAATGTTAAATAATGTTCATTGAGTAATGTTTTTTTCCATTTTATTGTTCTGAGAATATTGCACATCCCCAGAACATTGTGGTTAGGTTGCTTGCAAAAAAAAGAGGAAAAGCACTTCACCCTTAGTTGCTCTCGTTTTGGATAAGAGCATCTGCTAAATGACTTAAATGTAAATGTCAAAATGTGCAAGCTGGCTGGGTTATTGAAATATGTGTCACACGGTCCTCATGGCCGTTCTGCTTAGGACGTACAGTATATTTAAATGCCTTGAGATTGATGGACTTATATGCTTGCCAGTCTATTGGCCGGATAGTAAAAATACATTTAGAGACGACTCATAATGTACTTTTGTATAATGTTCTTGATGGGAGCAAGCTATCCTATCTAAAGGAAAGATACCATGCATGGTAACATATCTAATATATATATTTGTTTTTGTATCATAATGCACCAAATGTTTTCAATGGTGTTTAGCACCCAGACTCTTCTACTATGTAGCCATGCTATTGTAATTATGTGCAGAATGTGGTTTGGCATTGTCTTGCTGAAATAAGCAAGGCCTTCCCTGAAAAAGACATTGTCTGGATGGCAGCATATGTTGCTCCGAAACCTGTATATATTGTTCAGCATTAATGGTGCCTTCACAGATGTGCAAGTCACAGATCGGCCTTGTCCCTTGCATGCAGAGATTTCTCTGGATTTTCTGAATCTTTTGATGATATTATGTACTGTAGATGATGAGATCCCCAAACTCTTTGCAATTTTACGTTGAGAAACGTTATTCTTAAATTGTTACATTATTTACCTGTGCAGTCTTTCACAGAGTGGTGAACCCCTCCCCATCCTCACTTCTGAAAGACTCATCCTCTCCGGAATGCTTTTTTTTATACCAAATCATGTTACTGATTGGTTGCCAATTAACATAATTAGTTGTGAGATGTTCCTCCAGGTTTATTTTTTTGCATTACACAACTTCTCTAGTCTTTTGTTGCCTCTGTCCCAACTTTTTTGAAACGTGTTGCTGGCATCAAATTCAAAATGGGCATGTATTTTTCAAGAAACAATCAAATGTCTTTGTTTGTTTTTGTACCATTTTCTATTGAATATAGGGTTTAAATGATTTGCACGTCATTGCATTCTGTTTTTCTTTACATTTTACGCAGCGTCCCAACTTTTTTGGAAACAGGGGTGTGCATATATACACTGATGAGCCAAAACATTATGACCACCTGGACAATATGCTGTTGGTCCTCTGCGTGCTGCCAAAACAGCGCTGACCCACCGAGGCATGGACTCTACAAGACCCCTGAAGGTGTCCTGTGGTGTCTGGCACCAAGACATTAGCAGCAGATCCTTCAAGTCCTGTAAGTTGTGAGGTGGAGCCTCCATGGATCAGACTTGTTGGTCCAGCACATCCCACAGATGCGCATTCGGATTGAGATCTGGAGAATTTGGAGGCCAGGGCAACACTTCTTCATCATGTTCCTTAAATCATAAAAGGAAAACAGGTCGCATTGGACCAGGCGATCTTCTTCCACTGCTCCATGGTCCAGTTCCGATGCTCTCATGCCCATTGTAGGCACTTTCGACGGTGGACAGGGTTCATCATGGGCACTCTGACCCGCGGCTACACAGCCCCATTCACAGCAGGTGCCCTGTGTGTTGTGACACATTCCTCCTGTAACCAACATTAACATTTTCTGTGACTTGTGCCACAGTAGACCTTCTATTGGTTTGGACCAAACAGGATAGCCTTTGTTGCCCTCATCGCATCAATGAGCCTTGGGCGCCCAACACCCTGTCACTGGTTTGTGGTTGGTCCCTCCCCGGACCACTGCCGGTAGATACTCACCACTGCTGACCGGGAGAACCCCAGAAGCCTTGTCGTCTCAGAGATGCTCTGACCCAGTCGTCTGGCCATAACAATTTGGCCCTTGTCCACTTCACTCAGGTTTTTACTCCTGCCCATTTCTCCTGCATCCAACACGTTGACTACAAGAACTGATTGTTCGCTTACCGTCTTATCTACCAAGACCTTGACATGTGCCCTTGATGGTCAACATTATTCTCTTCACCTGTGAGTGGTCATAATGTTTTTGTTCATCAGTGTATATATATACAGCTCCAGAAAAAATTAAGAGACCACTGCACCTTTTTATTTCCTTTCCAAAAATGTCAAAAAGGAAGGTTTTGAGTGAGGAACAGAAGGATTAAAAGAGACCACTGCAAATTGAACGCTTCTGTTCCTCACTCACAACTTTCCTTTTCAACTTTTTTGGAAAGGAAATAAAAAGGTGCAGTGGTCTCTTAATTTTTTCTAGAGCTCTATATTTATATACTGTGGATAGCTGGATATATTTATTATTGTGACTGTATGATAGGATGGTATTGGAGACACTTGCAAGTCGAATGGACCGGGTCTATCAAGACATATTTAAAGTAATCACACTAATTAGCATAATCATCAAGATCTCTCTGAGATTAATGATTCACTAGAAGAACAAAATAATTGTTCCCCTGGTGACCGTGTGTAAACAGCTCTGCTATGGAATCAGGCCCAAACGCTGCCTGATGATTTGCAATCATTAGCATTTTATTCAACATAGTTATTTTGGAGTCCCTTAGAACAACTTTGTCCCTTTTACTTTCTCACAAATAGGAAAAGTAGCATTGCTTTAATGGACTGGAATGGCTTGCAAAAGAATTAAGTGCACTTTCCTTCAAGTATTCAGCATTCTTTAAGTGGGGGTAATGGAGGTCAGTGTGCCATTTTGCCACATGTTAGCCGTTCTAGTGGAATGTCAAGAAATGATTGGGATAATTTGAAGCCAGTGGTGATCTTTTAATATGATTGGGACAAATGTATTAGTGATGAACAAGACTGAGGCCTCACACTTCTCCTCTTCCATGTACCATCTGTTATATCAGGGAACTTTAACCTCGCCATCACACGCTTGTAATTCCACTGATAAGGTTCAGAAATGTCTTCTTAGTCAAGAGTCTAAGGCAGAGCTCACCCTCTCCTTTCGCTCCTAATACCTCTCCTTCCTCTCCTTCCTCTCCTTCTTTTCCTTTCCCCTCCTCTCTCCTCCCGTCTCCTCTGCTTTCCTCTCTCCTCTCACCCTTCCCCTGTCCTCTCCTCCCCCGCTCCTCTTTCCTCCACTTACCTGTGCTGTGTCTAACTCCTTGCCGGCGTCTCTCCTCAGGGCCGCTGAAGCTGGTCGTCCCCACGGAGTCGGTGTCCTCCTACCTGGGTGACACGGCTCTGCTCCGCTGCCAGGTGACCGGGGAACCCATGCCCGTGGTGCGCTGGCAGAAGAACCGGGAGGACCTGTCGGCCGCCTTCTTCCCTGAGAGCCGGGTGGTGGTGCTGCCCTCCGGTTCGCTTCAGGTCAGCAGGGTCCAGCCGCCAGATTCGGCCACCTACCGGTGCTTGGCGGACAACCCTGGCAGCGCCCGCACCGGCAGCGATGCTGATCTACGCGTGTTGCCAGGTAACGTCAGATGTGATGGGAATGTCCATAGTTTATCCCACGATGTTGACCTGCACGTTGCCAGGTAACGGTGACTTTCTACCGCCTCAAACTACTTGACTGGTTCATCGGGTGAGATGGTGGATATGGAGATGACGATTCCCACGTGTTTCCTTGGTAACAGGATTGTCCGTGCTGGAACTTTCTTTGACCATCTCTTTGGTCCAAATCCTCCCCTTCTGTGCGGAGGCGTCAGGACACATGGAATGCCGTGAAATATCATTTCAGATGAGTCCATTCTTCACCCAGTGAGCAAGTCACCTTCATTTTCTCACAGGACCCTGTTGAGGCATTACACTGTGCTGTGCTTGTTTTGGGCCACTGTTAAATTGGATTTAGAACATCAGAACATGGCCCCAGGGACTGTCCGGTGTCCGTTAGCTTAATGAATACCTCTGGGGTCGTCAGAACCTCCTGTTCTTCAATCACCTGGCTGATCCTAGCTTGCTCCTGTATGTACAGTACAGTATGTCTCTGTTCACTTAAACTCATGACTGCAGGATCCTATAAAAGGCCCTGGAGATCTGCCAGGAGTCCAGATCAGGTCTGCACCTTTCTGAAAACAGAAGGATAAATATTATGATACTAGAGATCAGGGTGTCGAACATACAGCCGGGTGTGGTCTGCAGGAGGTTTGACTGAAACATAATAATAATAATCTGAGTCATCATAGTAATAAAAATATTAGTAATTAGTTATTAATATACTTTTAAATTGCATTTAACAGACAAGAAAACAAATTAACCTCACTGAACCTCACTGACATACTGCCCTCACTGAAGGCAGTATGTCACACTCCATTTGATCATTTTAATGAAGTCAGAGTTTCCTCCCTCGTGGAGGTTGACTGGAGAAAGGTCAAGAGGTCAGAGATGATCAAGTGATGAGTGAATGTTTCCGTGTTGTCCTGAATCTCATGTACTCCATAATGGGTGCTGTGGAATGCACAAGTTGGCACCTCGCCTGCGTACCAAATGGTACCCTATTCCATGTGTAGTGCACTGGTCTCCATACTGCTCTGGTCAGAACTAGTGCACTGTGTAGATAATAAAGTGCCATTTGGGTAGTCTGCATCTCTCATTGTCAACTGTATCTCTCCTGACGTAGCGGGGCTAATGTGCTGACAGCTGTCTCTGTGCCTGGGCTGGATTTGCCTGATTAGACACCCATGCCCAGGAATATATTAGGAATATATCAAAGGGCCAATCTAGGATTGACACATCTGTTTGTCCGTTAATCGTTGTTTTTGGGGCTTTAATTGTTGGAGAGCATAACTTCCAAATTGTTTGCAAGCTTCGTTTAACTCTGTTGTTGGTGAACAAAGAGATTGTAAACAAACGCGGTACAGGTTGGAACCGTGCTTGATAACAGGATGATTTTGACGTGTCACGCAGAAGCTCCATCTATTAATTAGAGAGTGGTTAGGCTCCATCTCTCCAGCCTCATCCCTGAGGCGCAGGGGAACCGTTTTGTCCTTACATTCGTTTGAATCCCAGAATTTTCTTTTAAACCTCAGCACGTCCTGTCCTCAGCAGCGGCTTTCATCCTGCCCAGCCCCTCACAGGCATAATTACATATTTGATCTTAATTCACTACACCTTGAATGTGGCAGTCAAGTTCCGCTTTGGAAATGTCCTCACTGGTCTTTTCAGCAGCTGAGATGTAATTCGACACACTGTCTTTATAGGGGAAGATATTATTTACACATTTGCAGATTCTGTGGGAGGGTAATATTCCATGTGAGTTAACAAGTTAGAGTTATTAATCTGGTTTTATTTACTGTTTATTCAGATTGTTTGGCCCCTGTGCCGTGATGCCTGTGATCCACAGTGATTGATTCTAGCTGTAGATGACTGTCTTTACTCACAAGATCCATGGCTGCTGGCCTGTGAAGCGTTCTGTCTCCATGCTACCTAGTTCCACTATATGAATTGTTTTGTTACATGTGTCGGTCACACACACACACACACACACAGACAAATGTGCATGCACCTGAACACACCCACACACACACACACCAACACACATGCACCCGAACACACCCAGACACACACACCAACACACACACGCCCGAACACACACGAAAACAGACCACGCACAAAAACACAAAACCTGAGCACACATACACACACACACACATGAACGCACACACGCACACACACGCACAAACACACACACATGCAAACGCACAAACACGTACAAACACACACACACACAAATGTGCATGCCCCCGAACACACCCAGACACACAGACCAACACACAAACGCCTGAGCACACATACACCCACACACACATTAACACACGCACTCACACGCACAAACACACACACACGCAAACACGTACAAACACACACATGGGCCTTAACTACCTTAGTGTTCCTTCTGGATCTGTATGCCAGAGGAAATAATCTGAGGGTTATGAAGGTCAGACCATTTCACTTCTGTCTTGCAGCCAATTGCTGTGGAGTCCTGAACCCTCACTCTGGCTGACACACACACACACACACACACACACACACACAACTTAGTTCTTTCTATCTGACTGGTTTAATTACACTGGGGGAATGACAATCAGGCCCAGATGTAAATTGCAGGTATTAGCTTGGGAGCCCAGTTAAGTCACGTTGAAGGAATTCCAGAATTCTGTGTGATTCATGATGAATGGTCTGCATGGAGTGGCTTGGACAGGTGGGGTTGGTTCAGCTGATGTCGGCTGAGATGAGGCTGAACTACCACATATTGGAGTGGAGATAGAGCAGAGCATTGTGGGTTACGGCCTCAGGGAACTGTCACATTCCCTCTGTAGGTTGTTTAGGTTGTATTTTTCTTTATTGTAGGTTTGGGTCGACTAAATAGAAGTTTGTTTTTGCCTCTTCTGTGGTTCAGGGAAATGCAGCAAGACTGTCTTGAATCTGAATCTGAGTTTTCAGTTAGGGACAAGTGTTAGGGAACAGACAAGTCTAAAATATAGTGATAAAATAATGTCTCTTACTGGCCCATAAAATATGTAATTGAAGTTAACAGTTACTGGCATGAGAATGATGCATTAATTAAACATGTTGAGCCTTTTGTCAAAATGGTACTGATGATTTTCCTGTGGAAATACTAATTAATTAATCCAGGATAATCACTTCTTTAATATAGCCCAAGGCCACTGTCTTAACCAGTTAGCAGTTAACCCTCCTTTCAATTAAACCAGCCTCTATCAAAACTAGTCTCTATAATAACCTATATTATAACCAATCTTTATTATACCCAGTAATTTTTAAAACCTGTCTATAATAACCAGTCTGTATTAAAGCCAGTCTTTATTATAGTCAGTCTTTACCATTGTCAGTCTTTATTACAGCCAATCTTTATTATAATATGTTTCTACTCTAACCAGTCTTTATAATCACCACCCACTAGATTAAACAGCTAATAGTTCAACTGATACCAACTGATACCAACTGATTAATCTCTCACAGGAAAGTGTTTCACCAGTCATTGTTAAGTCACCCAGACAGGAGCTGTGTTTGATGTCGGCCTTTGTTTCTCCGTCTGTCTCTCTATCCCCTAGAACCTGGAACCACCAGGGGCCTTCTTTTCCTCCAGCGACCCCAGAGAGTCACTTCCCTCCTGGGGAGAGATGCTGTGTTGGAGTGCTCTGCCTCCGGGTTCCCCACACCTGCCTTCCACTGGATGAGAGGAGAGGAGATGATACAGAGCAGGTGAGTGGTGCTGACATCCCCTTCAGATCTAAGAAGTTCTGCTGGATGGACTTCACTGCATCTCCATGTTTCTGTGATTTCTCCTCCAGGTCTAAGAAGTACTCCCTGCTGGGTGGGTCTAACCTCCTGATTAGCAGCGTAACGAGCGACGACTCCGGCTCATATAGCTGCGTGGCATTTAACAAGAATGAGAACATCACGGCTTCCTGTGAGCTGTCAGTCCTGGGTGAGTGTGTCGCACGAGAAAATGTTTTTTCAGGCACACACATTCACACCAACTAACATGTACATGTTCACACACACACACACACACACACACACACTGCGAGGCGGATCTCTGCGGTCGCCTCTCTTCACCTCCTCTCGTCTTTCACGCCCATAAATCTGTGGAAAATTGAATGGTTTCAGTTCACAAAACACCAAGGATTCAGGAAATGCCAAATTCTGTCAGCAACTTCTACGGTACATAACGCATTACTAAGGTTTTGACTGGCATTCTTTATGACAAAATGCAACTACATAAGAATCATAACATTATTTTGGATATTGTTTAAACTAGATTAGTCAAGTCATTTATAAAGCACATTTAGAAACAAGTGTCAACCAAAGTGCTGTACAATGAAGTGTCTAGGACAGCAAAAAGAATACCATACATAAAACATATAGCTAACTAAACATATTTTCATAGGACATGACAGACATAGACACATTTGATTTTCTGGAATGACTCTAAATTTATGAGAATGAACATTAATCTGACCAAAAAAACTGTAAGCTCACCTTTCATAGCTAACGGAAAATGTTGCTAATGTGGCGTTACAGTTAATGGTCCTGGCGAACTGTCAGCGGAGGAAGCTAAACTGTTAGCAGGAGCACGTTGATGCGTCGCACTGCTGCTGTGAGCTGGACAGCAGTTAGACACAGCTAAGTGGCCGTGGTGGCTCACTGTTCGGGAGTTTAAAAGGGCCCACTAGCCGATTTTAAAAAGCAGCTTAAGCATACTCAGTAGCTAGCTTGAAATGTTGCCAATGGGGCTAACCAATTAGTACCATTTGTTTCGCTCAAACAGTAGTTTTTGAAGGATTTTGCTGTTTTCTCTGCGATACTTTTAGCGCAACATTTTTGTTGTTAAAATACTTCCGGAATCTCTCCTTTCTTGAGCATAGGATCTGTTAACTGTGTGTTCAAAGCACTTTAGCGCATCTGTTCCAAATGTGAGAAACAGGTCATCACTAGGGAGTTTGCCCTAGCCACTCTGCGTCAACTCGCTTGTTGCTTGCTCTTTGGGGTTTCAGGCTGGGTGTCTGTAAAAGCACTTTGTGACAACTGCTAATGTAAAAAAAAAAGCTTTATAAAATACATTTGATGTGATTGAGTTAATTCATAATTTAACACCATTAATGACATTTGCAGCATTCCAAACACTGATCTGCAGTAATTAATGCAACCTTCCCAACATAAATAAGAGCCAGCTGGCTAGACTGTCTTTCTAGGATTACACATGTTCAAACAACAACCTGTGACTATTTCATTTGCAGTGTAGAATTATCTAATCCCGCAAAGAACCGTACAGTAAAGTGCAATATTTAGAACAATCTTATTCAATATTCTGGTGCTGGGAAATACACTGATTAGTCAGAAGTGTGAAAATCCTTCCCGGTCTCCCATATACAGTTCAGCAGGTGGTGGTTGGACATGGTCTTCTATGGGCATTGATTCCAGCCTCATCCCTGTTTTGGAATTACATGTGACTGGAATACTGTTTCACTGAAATTAACTGCTTTGAATCTGGTTAATTGCGCTACGCATGGCAGGAGCCAACAGAAGCCTTTTTATCCCAATGTATCCAATTATATGTGTAAGATATTGCTACATTATCACAGCTAGAGACTGATTTCCATAACGCATTCCTCGTTTCCACAAAACAAATACAAAGATAGTGGGTGTGACTGTACTATGCATTTACATTTGGAGCAACAGTGCCTGTACACAGCCAAAATTCGATCTATTTCATTTATTTGGAATATGAACAGTAACTTATTGACTTTCATATTATCTTTGTTACCAAAAAGTAAAATGCCAACAATACTTTAGATTTCTGTTGTGAGGAGGAAGAATCCATACTATGCTAATTTTACCCATGTTTATCATGGCCAAAAAGCTAACCCATGTTTTCATTATTTTTTTATGGTATAGAGTAGCCTATTATTTAGTAGCTTTGAAATGCAGGGGACAATATTTTTAATCCGCACACAGGTTTATAATCACTGTCCTGGTTTCAAGCAATTCCTTCACCCAATACTGATTTGTCCAAATAATCAATTGCAAAAACCCCAAATCCACCAAGTACTTGTTATAAATTCCCTGGTGGTGTCCATTAACGACATCTCCATAACGATCTCCATTAATGGCATCTCCATGACGTTCTCCATGACGATCTCCGCTAACATCCCCTTGGACCACCATCTCATCCTTTCTGTGTGTGTGTGTGTGTGTGCGTGTGTAGGTGTAGGTGTAGGTGTAGGTGTGTATGTGAATAAAGTTTCCTGTGTGGAACCATCCTCCCATTAAACTGTGTTACTGACCAGCAGAACCACTAAGGAGAGTCTCTCTCTTTCATTGCCTCATAAATCACAACATTTTACCTGAGCCTTGACATTTTCTGCCCCTTTAATATGTCCACGAGGACATCTCCACGAGAGACCACCTTTCATGCAGACTGACATTGCTGCTCTATCCAACACTTTTCCTTTCACACACCTACCGTGTCATAAAATGTAGGATCAAACCAATGGTCAAAACAACACTGTCCAACAGGCATGTGTGGTCAAAACAACACTGTCCAACAGGGGTGTGTGGTCAAAACAACACTGCCCAACAGGCATGTGTGGTCAAAACAACACTGTCCAACAGGCATGTGTGGTCAAAACAACACTGTCCAACAGGCATGTGTGGTCAAAACAACACTGTCCAACAGGCATGTGTGGTCAAAACAACACTGTCCAACAGGCATGTGTGGTCAAACCAACACTGTCCAACAGGCGTGTGTGGTCAAAACAACACTGTCCAACAGGCGTGTGTGGTCAAACCAACACTGTCCAACAGGGGTGTGTGGTCAAACCA
The DNA here is from genome assembly GCA_016801175.1 of Esox masquinongy. Taxonomy (NCBI): domain Eukaryota; kingdom Metazoa; phylum Chordata; class Actinopteri; order Esociformes; family Esocidae; genus Esox; species Esox masquinongy. Next base: position 7,644 of record JACXGI010014107.1, on the reverse strand, counting down.
ACACTGTCCAACAGGGGTGTGTGGTTAAACCAACACTGTCCAACAGGGGTGTGTGGTCAAACCAACACTGTCCAACAGGCATGTGTGGTCAAAACAACACTGTCCAACAGGGGTGTGTGGTCAAACCAACACTGTCCAACAGGCATGTGTGGTCAAAACAACACTGTCCAACAGGCATGTGTGGTCAAAACAACACTGTCCAACAGGCATGTGTGGTCAAACCAACACTGTCCAACAGGGGTGTGTGGTCAAAACAACACTGTCCAACAGGCATGTGTGGTCAAAAGAACACTGTCCAACAGGCATGTGTGGTCAAACCAACACTGTCCAACAGGGGTGTGTGGTCAAACCAACACTGTCCAACAGGGGTTTGTCACTAGAGAACGGTCTACAGAGAACTGACCCATTGGGAACAGGCCCATATTACTACATAGGGAACAGGTCCATAGGACTACATAGGGAACAGGCCCATATTACTACATGGGGAACAGGGCCATATTATTACATAGGGAACAGGCCCATATTACTACATAGGGAACCGTCTCATATTACTACATAGGGAACAGGTCCATAGGACTACATAGGGAACAGGTCTATACTACTACATAGGGAACAGGCCCATAGGGCTACAATGGGAACAGGCCCATATTACTACTTAGGGAACAGGTCCATATTACTACATAGGGAACAGGCCCATATTACTACATAGGGAACAGGTCCATATTACTACATAGGGAACAGGCCCATATTACTACATAGGGAACAGGTCCATAGGGCTACAAGGGGAACAGGCCCATAGGACTACATAGGGAACAGGCCCATAGGACTACATAGGGAACAGGTCCATAGGACTACATAGGGAACAGGCCCACAGGACTGTAGAGGGAAAAGTATTTGGACAGATCTTATTCTTCCATATCTGTCAGTCAGAATGATATGGTGACAGGCACATTCCCCTTCACATTATTCACACAGCCACTGTTGGTTTATGGTCCAACCTGTAGGTCTACAGAAGACATCGATCCTCACTAAGCTCTCTGTAGTCTTGGTGGAAACATTCCCTGTTGACTGACAGCAGTTAGTGACAGCAGGCTCTCTCTCTTATGTAATATGTCGATATCTCTTTTTCTCCCTCTCTCGATATCTCTCAATTTTTTACACAGGCTCTGTTGATCCTGTGCTCTCTCTTTGTGTCTTACTATCTCCCACCTCTGCCTCACTCTCTCTCTTACTTTCTTCATATATAGTGCCTTCACCTATACATATATATATGTATAGCCTTCCTTCACCTGCCTCCCAAATGACATTCTATTTCCCTGGCGTGGTTCCTTTGTCCAGAGCCCATAAAGTTACATATAGGGTGCTATCCGAGGTAGTAGTGTTTTGTATGGGCTTTTGTAATGCTCTAAAGGATTAGCTACGGTGCAGAGGACAAAGTGAGCAGAGGTCTCTGTGTGTGTGACACGTGTTATACGGCCATGCTTAAGTACAGATGCACGAACGATAATGATATTTTGAACGGAGGAATGGAGCGAGGCAGTGAAGAGACGGATAGAGGAATAGAGATGCAACGTGGGTGGATAGAGTCTCACAGAAATGCACCGGGAGTGCTGTCTGTGTGTGTGTGTGTGTGTGTGTGTGTGTGTGTGTGTGTGTTTTAGCGTGGGTGGGTGTGTGCGTGACCAGGAGAGTTGCTTTCTCCCCGTGAAGGATGTTTACTGTGGCAGATGGCGGAGGCTGAAAAACACTTATGGCGGTGATTTGTGTTGTGAATTGAGTCTAGCGTAACTCACCCACAACACAGAGAATTTAGCATCATAAGTGGCTTGCTTTACCAGACCAGCGTTTTGCCGTGAAATTATCTTCAGCTGCAGCAGCTACTGTTTCTGGGAATTATGGAGTCCCACACGTCAGTTTCTTCCCCATGTAGCGTACTACGTTTAACCAGAGTCGGTCGTGTAAAAAGTGCCCAGTTGAAAATATTTCATTTCATAAATGTGAAAATCCCCCTGTAAATTTTTTAAAAACACATTTACTTACAAGTAAGCAGTTGTTTTCAGCGTGTCAGCCAGTTTAGATAAAGGGGGGAAGACCGAGAGAGTTCTTTTGATAAGTGTGTGAAATGTAACAAGTACTCTCGGGGGTCTCAGAATAAATGAAGGACAATTTTTTTTTTCTTTGAGAATGTAGCAAAACTAAAAGTAGTAAAAAAATATAAGTGAATGGTAAAGTGCTTATAAACCTGAAAAATGCTTAAAGTGCCACTCCATTTCACCTCATTTTCTTAACAAAGGGGAAGATAATGAGTGGTCCTGGTAAAACATTAGCCCACGGGGGGGGGGGGTATCTGTTGCCCCTCTTTTGTTCCTCAACCCAGCGGGGCATCTCATCACTCATTGAATTCCCAATTGCTGGAAATTTGCAGCTGAGTCAAAAAAATAAAAATCGTTGCTCTATTTTTACCCTTCAGTGTGGGTTCTTTACTAGTAAACCTGTAGTTATTTTTCTTAGTTACTAACTTCCCAGCTGAACAGAGCCCTTTACAACCATGTACTGGGGTAGTAACTGTACAGTGTTAGTTCTTAACTTTTTTGAATGGACCCCCAGTCCTTATGTGTTTACTTTTTGTCTGGAGCCCTGTTGATTTCCGAATGGGCTCTGGTAGTGCGCTACATAGGGAATATGGGTTCATTTGGAGCATGGAATAGAGGTAATGGTATCCAAGCAGTTGGATGCAGATTTATTTTCTAACCTTTTAAATGACACAGTGAGAGTCATTGCAGCTGTCGATAAATACTCTTTGATACTGCAAATTCCCCCCTGGATTTACACTGCACTCAAAGGTGTGTGCGTGTATTTGTGTATGTGTGTGTGTTCAGTGTGTGTGTGTGTGTGTGTGTGTGTGTGTGTGTGTGTGTTAATACACGTGTAACTAGCTGTGCAGTAATAACGCTCACAGGCAGCCCACCCCTCCGCTAAAACAAATGATGACAAATGCGTCTCTCAGCAGGTCACTCCCAGAGTCCTCACTCAGACTCGGTGATGTCCCAGATTTGAAAACACTGGGGAAGAGGTTACCTGAGCATTAGAAAGGTTCTTCAGCTCCCTCTGAAAACGCCTGCTTGAATATTTTTACCAATTTTACAGCGGTGAACAGTTTGTATTTTTAATATTTTTAGATAAAACCGCTCAACATTTTCATGTCCTTGTTATTTGCTAAACAGTTTCAAAATTCCATGATGCTAATGATCCACATCGTTAAACTCTTGGGTGTCTTTCAGCCTGGGTTCCATTTCTGCGTTTCATTTCAGCCTGCGTTCCATTTCTGGGTTCCATTTCAGCCTGGGTTCCAAACTTCCAGCCTGGGTTCCATTTCTGCTGGTCAGTCAGCGATGTTCTTTGGAGGAGTCATTAGTGGGGGGTGGAAGATCAGGGGGAACCTGCACTCATTCTCCACTTTCATACATAGAACCACAGCCCTTTAATCCACACACTCACACACACCTTCACCTGCTCGCTGTGCCTTGCTAGGCCCTTCCTATTACCCAGTAGCTGATAAGGTGTTCTCATCACTCCCTCTGTCTCCTAGAGACCAGTTTTCCCCTGCTGCTCTCAGCTCTACCCTCTCTGCCCGGGTCTCTACCTGGCTCTCTACCTGGCTCTCTACCTGGCTCTCTACCCTCCCTACCTGATACGAAATTGTTTCTGTTGGTTTCCAACCCTTCTATTCTCTGAGAAAATAGCTCAGGCTACACACAATATTTTGTTATATACCGTATGTCTGTCCTAAAGGCTTCATTAATGATAACAGGTTGGCTATGGTACAAACCACCTGTTCACCTTTCCTGTGGCCCCTCATTTAGTGCACTTCTTTTGACCAAGGCTCTACTCTGGTCTAAAGATGGGCATTGTGTGGAAAATGGAGCTTTGACGTTTAGACATCTCTGTCAGATGGGTGGGTGTCTGGGGCTCACTGGTCATTAGAAATTCATGCAGTAGGAACAAGAGAGATGGGGAAAAACTGAAATGTTTACCTCAAGTGAGTTGTCACATAGCTGGCCGGCTGGGGGTTAAGAGTTAGCAGCTCAAACTGGAGTGGAGAGGAAAAAATATCTGAGAGAAGAGATATCTAAGATAAAGTCTGTTTTTGTACAGAGACTCCTCTCTACCTCAAACAGAAAGAGATACTTCTGGAGACTTACAGTCATGCTTTATAGACAATGATTCTGCCTCAGTAGTGAGAAGTTATTTATCTGGAGGAATGTTTTACTAGCGCTGAGGGTTTAGTCTGAATCAATGTCTTACAGCGTGATCTTACCTTTAGATTCTACAAGAGCCCACACATTTTCTCAATGTTGCATCACTTTACAGCTACAAGGTTTCCTGAGAGATGATTCTTGTAACGATTACAGCTCTCTTCCCGAACTATGGACACAACAAGGGAATTAGCAAATTGCATATTGCCCAGCTTGCAGAATCTGTATCTAAATTAAAAATTACTTTTGCCAGAAAGCTACAGAATAAACAAGCCATTCCTGTGTTGTTTGTGTTTCATCAGCGCACTCTTGATTAAATAATGAATCTCACCAACTAATTCAAACAGTGTTTGAGACTTTGATTCCTTCAAACACGCTTATCAAAACATTTTCTGACATGGTATGTGGAGACAGGAAATATCCCATATCATTAACAAAGACTAATTAACAAGCCTCATCTCTAGGATGCCGTTCTGTATATTATAATACGTTATTATACAAATAGCATTTATTTAAATATATTTTGGAATTTTGGGAACTACGGATGTGTTCCTTTGAGTCATTGTTGTTTTGTCTAAGTGTGCATCACTGTCACTCAGGTTAAGCGGGGTCAAGCTTGCCCTAAAGCTTGGCCATAGAGTTGCATATTGCTCAACCTTAGTGAAGCACTAGCGACTTGTCGGGTATGTTGTTGTTAAGCCACGTTTCTGAGATAATCGTGACGCTGCAATCCATAATCCATTTTTGTGAGATGATTCTCAGTCGTATTTCGTCCATTTTGTTCGCCAGTGACCGTACGTTAGCGAGGAAAAGGCTAGATGGTGAAGGCCGATGGGGTGCTAGCATTAGCGTAGCCCACTGGCCTCCACGCTGCCCACGTCTTTGTTTACGATTTCAACACGGCCTCCGGGCACTTCCTGTCGGCGCTGTGAATAGCATCTCCTGGGGCCTTCGTGGTCTCCGGTGGAATTTAGAAGTTGTCAAAACTTCTTTCTGTGCATTGTGCTCCAATGTCCAGGAGTTCTTGTCGGCTGTATAGAGTGCTAAGCTGTACTGAATGGATAAGCTAAGAACTATTAACACTGATAATCTCGTTATCATGGCACCTGTCAGTGGGTGGGATATATTAGGCAGCAAGTGAACATTCTGTCCTCAAAGTGAAAAAAATGGGGAAGCATAAGGATCTGAGCGACTTTGACCAGGGACAAATTGTGATGGCAAGATGACTGGGTCAGAGCATCTCCAAAACTGCAGCGTTTGTGGGGTGTTCCCGGTCGGCAGTGGTCAGTACCTATCAAAAGTGGTCCAAGGAAGGAAAAGCGGTGAACCGGCGACAGGGTCATGGGTGGCCAAGGCTCATTGATGCACGTGGGGAGCGAAGGCTGTCCTGTGTGGTCCGATCCAACAGATGAGCTACTGTAGCTCAAATTGCTGAAAAAGTTAATGCTAGTACTAATAGAAAGGTGTCAGAACATACAGTGCATTGCAATTTGTTGCGTATGAGGCTGCGTAGCTGCAGACCAGTCAGGGTGCCCATGCTAACCCCTGCCCACTGCCGAAAGTGCGCACAATCGCACGTGAGCATCAGAACTGGACCATGGAGCAATGGAAGAAGGTGGCTTGGTCTGATGAATCATGTTTCCTTTTACATCACGTGGATGGCCGGGTGCGTGTGCATCACTTACCTGGAGAACACATGGCACCAGGATGCACTATGGGAAGGAGGCAAGCCTGGCGGGGGCAGTGTGATGCTTTGGGCAATGTTCTGCTGGGAAACCTTGGGTCCTGCCATTCATGTGGATGTTACTTTGACACGTACCACCTACCTGAGCATTGTTGCAGACCACGTACACCCTTTCATGGCAACGGTATTCCCTGATAGCATTGGCTTCTTTCAGCAGGATAATGCACCCTGCCACCAAGCAAAAATGGTTCAGGAGTGGTTTGAGGAACACAACAGCGAGTTCAAGGTGTTGACTTGGCCTCCAAATCCCCAAGATCTCAATCCAATCGAGCATTTGTGGGATGTTCTCGACAAACAAGTCTGATCCATGGAGGCCCCACCTCGCAACTTACAGGACTTAAAGGATCTGCTGCTAATGTCTTGGTGCCAGATACCACAGCACACCTTCAGAGGTCTAGTGGACTCCATGCCTCGATGTGTCAGGGCTGTTTTACACAATATTAGGCAGGTGGTCATAATGTTATGGCTGATCGGTGTATAGGAAATAGGGTCAAAGGAGTTGTGCTCTGTATGGACTGGTGTGCCATTTGGTTTTCATAGAGTTTGGCATTGCGTTGAAATGTTGGAGCCTCACAAGACAATTTTTCAGTGTCTGGGTTTCCCGCATACATCAGTCTGTTATGCTGTAACAACATTTACTTAAAGTTGAGATATTTGTTTCACAGGGCAATTCACAATAAATATGAAATATTGCTCCTCTGAATAGAGTTCTATTGTGGCCCGTGGTTTTCCAGGCCAGTGTAAAAGACATTACTGAGCTCAGGACCTTTCTTGGAATGTATTTTCCATATATATGATATGGGAGTGAAAAGTGCAGTATAACATTCATCAAATTTTATTTGTTATTTATATTTTATAGCAGCTTATGCAGTCGTCTGATGCTCTGCTCTTGGCAGTGGCTCCACAGAACGTAATGTAGGCAGTATACCAAATGGCGCCCTATTCCCTATGGGGGCTCTGGTCAAAAGAAGTGCACCATAAAGGCGGCAGTGGGCCATTTGGAACCCCTGGCTTAGGGAGAGATATGACAGAGGAGAGGTCAGTGAAATAAATTGAGTCCAATCCTACCTGGCCAGATTCAAGGCTCAGTGGTATTCAATAGGAATTCAATGTAAATGGTATTGTTAACACCACAGGGTGTGGTTAACGCCCTGCAGGGCCAACTCACATCTCATGTAAATGTCAGATAGACCAGTAGTAAATGGTGAGGAGGTAGCCTGGTCCCTGATCACTATGTACTTTCATGATCTTCACCATGGAGAATCTCATCAGGAGTTAGCCTGGTTGTGTACCACCATGTTCTTTCCTGATATTCGCTATGGAGACACTGAACATGAGTTAGCAACACAGTAGGAATATTAGACACTAGATATCATCCAGAGAGTATTGATCTAATGGAGATTATGCTGGATTATAAAATAACAACACGCTAACCACTGGCAAGAATGAATCCGAGAGATAATCTTAGTTATCGTTGGTGAGGTCCTGGCTCTGCATGTGTAATATGGGCACCATACACAGATGTGGTTGGACCTTGTGTCCCTAAAGATGAAGGCAGCTAGAGGTAATCAGGTGGGGGGGTCCGCCCACAGGCCGCTAGAGGGAATGGGGAGGGGGGCTAGAGGGAATGGGGAGGGGGGCTAG